>WBZZ01003736.1:130000-165000 GCA_019918135.1 Paulinella micropora | reverse complement strand
TAGTAGTAGTAGTAGTAGTAGTAGTAGTAGTAGTAGTAGTAGTAGTAGTAGTAGTTAGTAGTTAGTAGTTAGTAGTTAGTAGTTAGTAGTTAGTAGTTAGTAGTTAGTAGTTAGTAGTTAGTAGTTAGTAGTTAGTAGTTAGTAGTTAGTAGTTAGTAGTTAGTAGTTAGTAGTTAGTAGTTAGTAGTTAGTAGTTAGTAGTTAGTAGTTAGTAGTTAGTAGTTAGTAGTTAGTAGTTAGTAGTTACTAGTTACTAGTTAGTAGTTAGTAGTTAGTAGTTAGTAGTTAGTAGTTAGTAGTTAGTAGTTAGTAGTTAGTAGTTAGTAGTTAGTAGTTAGTAGTTAGTAGTTAGTAGTTAGTAGTAATAAATAATAAATGATAATGATAATAGTGCTTCTCTGTCAATGGCTGATGCATTTCTGCACATGCGCCTCCATCGTCTCACCCGTGAGGGGAGTACGAAGAATTGACGATAAGCTCTAATGACACCCCCGCAAGGGCAGTTCCAACACTTCCCGACGGGCCGGTATGTTCAATGAAAATAGTGGTCCAGAAATAGACCGGTATGTTCAATGAAAATACTGGTGGCACCGACGGGAATCGAACTGGCGACAGGGCCCAGATGGTAGAACTTGACCACTGGGCTATCACGGTGTCCAGATAATGATAATAATAATAATAATAATAATAATAATAATAATAATAATAATAATAATAGTAATAATCATCATCATCATCATCATCATCACAATCATAATCATAATCATAACTTTAGTTATAATAATTATAATAATCATAATAATCATAATAATCATAATAATCATAATAATCATAATAATCATAATAATCATAATAATCATAATAAACATAATAATCATAATAATCATAATAGTCATAATAATCATAATCATAATCATAATAATAATAATAATAATAATAATAATAATAATAATAGTGTATCTCCTGCCAATTGCTGAGCCAAAAGGCCATGTGCATCCAGTCCTCCATTCCATAAGGAAAGTCTCCACACCAATCGGTGGAATAAAGGAAGTGACGGCATAGAACATTACTCTAGGAGCTTCATACCAATCAGCCCATGGAAAGGACCGATGGCCTATGTACTCCCTAATAATAATAATAATAATAATAATAATGATAATAATAATAATAATAGTTCCAGCCCAATGGCCTCAAGGCGTTAAACTGTGACGCCAACTCATAACCCTTTGGTGGTAGATGCTGGGGAGGAGGGTCGTTGCGCGCGTAAAAGATCTTAAACTCCGCATATGCTGGTTGATAGCCCAGGACCCAGCAGACACCAGATTGTTATGGGTGGGGTTTCGAGGCAGCTCTAGCAACCGCGCTTGGTGTATGCACTTGCACATTCGGTGACGTCTTGCAAGAGGTTGCTGGGACTGCGGAATAACCTCGGCTTAGTGCAGTCTTGCCCTCAGGAGCTCCATCGGTGGCCCCGATCATCAGGCGAGAGACTGACACGGGGGGGTGGAGGACCTCGAACAAGGGTATTGGAGGCTTATGTCCGTTGAGGATATGCCATTAGCTGCATCAGTACGCCTCAGATATAGTAAATAATAATAATATCTTTAATAATAATAATAATAATAATAATAATAATAATAATAATAGTGCTTCTCTGTCAATGGCTGATGCATTTCTGCACATGCGCCTCCATCGTCTCACCCGTGAGGGGAGTACGAAGAATTGACGATAAGCTCTAATGACACCCCCGCAAGGGCAGTTCCAACACTTCCAGACGGGCCGGTATGTTCAATGAAAATACTGGTCCAGAAATAGACCGGTATGTTCAATGAAAATACTGGTGGCACCGACGGGAATCGAACTGGCGACAGGGCCCAGATGGTAGAACTTGACCACTGGGCTATCACGGTGTCCAGATAATGATAATAATAATAATAATAATAATAATAATAATAATAATAATAATAATAATAATAATAATAATAATAATAATAATGATAATAATAATAATAATAATATAATAATAATAACAATAATAATAATAATAGTGCTTCTCTGTCAATGGCTGATGCATTTCTGCACATGCGCCTCCATCGTCTCACCCGTGAGGGGAGTACGAAGAATTGACGATAGGCTCTAATGACACCCCCGCAAGGACAGTTCCAACACTTCCAGACGGACCGGTATGTTCAATGAAAACACTGGTCCAGACGGATCGGTATGTTCAATGAAAATACTGGTGGCACCGACGGGAATCGAACTGGCGACAGGGCCCAAATGGTAGAACTTGACCACTGGGCTATCAAATAATAATAATAATAATAATAATAATAATAATAATAATAATAATAATAATAATAGTATAATAGTAATAATAATAGTAATAATAGTGATAATAATAGTGCTTCTCTGTCAATGGCTGATGCATTTCTGCACATGCGCCTCCATCGTCTCACCCGTGAGGGGAGTACGAAGAATTGACGATAAACTCTAATGACACCCCCGCAAGGGCAGTTCCAACACTTCCAGACGGGCCGGTATGTTCAATGAAAATACTGGTCCAGAAATAGACCGGTATGTTCAATGAAAATACTGGTGGCACCGACGGGAATCGAACTGGCGACAGGGCCCAGATGGTAGAACTTGACCACTGGGCTATCACGGTGTCCAAAGTGATAATAATAATAATAATAATGATAATAATAATTAATAATAATAATAATAATTAATAATAATAATAATAATAATAATTAATAATAATAATAATAATAATAATAATGATGATAATTATAGTGCTTCTCTGTCAATGGCTGATGCATTTCTGCACATGCGCCTCCATCGTCTCACCCGTGAGGGGAGTACGAAGAATTGACGATAAGCTCTAATGACACCCCCGCAAGGGCAGTTCCAACACTTCCAGACGGGCCGGTATGTTCAATGAAAATACTGGTCCAGAAATAGACCGGTATGTTCAATGAAAATACTGGTGGCACCGACGGGAATCGAACTGGCGACAGGGCCCAGATGGTAGAACTTGACCACTAGGCTATCACGGTGTCCATGATGATAATTATAATAATAATAATAATAATAATAATAATAATAATAATAATAATAATAATAATAATAATATAATAATATAATAATATAATAATTATAATAATAATATAATAATAATAATAATAATAATAATAATAATAATAATAATAATAATAATAATAATAATAATAGTGCTTCTCTGTCAATGGCTGATGCAAATCTGCACATGCGCCTCCATCGTCTCACCCGTGAGGGGGGTACGAAGAATTGACGATAGGCTCTAATGACACCCCCGCACGGGCAGTTCCAACACTTCCAGACGGACCGGTATGTTCAATGAAAATACTGGTGGCACCGACGGGAATCGAACTGGCGACAGGGCCCAGATGGTAGAACTTGACCACTGGGCTATCACGGTGTCCATAATAATAATAATAATAATTTTAATAATACTAATAATAATACTAATATAAATAATAATATAAATAATAATATAAATATATATATATATATATTGATCTGTCATGGCTGAGCCCGAGGGCCATGCGCCTCCATCCCTCGACCCGACAGGGACTACAGTGAGTATGTTGGGAGGGAAGAGTGACTCTAACCATCCTGCATAGAAGGCCCCAAAAGGAAGTCCCTACTACCCGCACAGTGTCGGGTACCTTGCAGGAAATCAACTACAAATGATTGATCTTCCCCGCGTGAGAGCTCCACGAGACTGGGTAGGTCCCGCATGGAGGTACTCACAGGGGTAGCAGACATTTCATGCGGTCTGCCAGCGCATGAGGACGTTTTGTGGTAAGTATCTGGGACGCCTCGAAACCCGTCACCACCCCTAGATCGCGGAATGTAAATACCCCTTTGATCCCACGTGGTGTATGTCTTATAAAAAAACAACACAACGACATGGCCTCGGAACCAACACAACAACATAGCCTCGGAACCCACACCGACATAGCCTCGGAACCCACACAACAACAGAGCCTCGGAACCAACACAACAACATAGCCTCGGAACCAACACAACAACATAGCCTCGGAGCCAACACAACGACAGCCTCGAAACCAGTGGGAAGAGGCCCAACCACCTCCTCTTCCCGTGGGGTGCCATACTGTGCACCCCTCCATAATAATATAAATAATAATAATAATAATAATAATAATAATAATAATAATAATAATAATAATAATAATAATAATAATGACAATAATGATAATAATAATAATAATAATAATAATACTAATAATACTAATAATACTAATAATACTAATAATACTAATAATAATAATACTAATAATACTAATAATACTAATAATACTACTACTACTAATAATAATAATAATAATAATAATAATAATAATAATAATAATAATAATAATAATATAATAATAATAATAATAATAATAATAATAATAATAATAATAATAATAATAATAATAATAATAATAATGATAATGATAAATAATAATAATAATAACAATAATAATAATAATAATAATAATAATAATAATATAATAATATAATAATAATAATATAATAATAATAATAATAATAATAATAATAATAATAATAATAATGATAATAATAATAATAATAATAATAATAATAATAATAATGAAAATAATAATAATAATAATAATAATAATAATAATAATAATAATAATAATAATAATAATAGGAATAACCTCGGCTTAGTGCAGTCTTGCCCTCAGGAGCTCCATCGGTGGCCCCGATCATCAGGCGAGAGACTGACACGGGGGGGTGGAGGACCTCGAACAAGGGTATTGGAGGCTTATGTCCGTTGAGGATATGCCATTCGCTGCATCAGTACGCCTCAGATATAGTAAATGATAATAATAATAATAATAATAATAATAATAATAATAATAATAATAATAATAATAATAATAATAATAATGATAATAATGATAATAATGATAATAATAATAATAATAATAATAATAATAATAATAATAATAATAATAATAATAATAATAATAATAATAATAATAATAATAATAATAATAATAATAGTAATACTAATAATAGTAATAATGATAATAATAATAATATAATAATAATAATAATAATAATAATAATAATAATAATAATAATAATAATAATAATAATAATAATAATAATAATAATAATAATAATAATAATAATAATAATAATAATAATAATAATAATAATAATAATAATAATAATAATAATAATAATAATAATAATAATAATAATAATAATAATAATAGTGTATCTCCTGCCAATTGCTGAGCCAAAAGGCCATGTGCATCCAGTCCTCCATTCCATAAGGAAAGGCTCCACACCAATCGGTGGAATAAAGGAAGTGACGGCATAGAACATTACTCTAGGAGCTTTATACCAATCAGCATGGAAAGGACCGATGGCCTATGTACTCCCTAATAATAATAATAATAATAATAATAATAATAATAATAATAATAATAATAATAATAATAATAATAATAATAATAATAATAATAATAATAATAATAATAATAATAATAATAATAATAATAATAATAATAATAATAATAATAATAATAATAATAATAATAATAATAATAATAATAATAATAATAATAATAATAATAATAATAATAATAATAATAATAATAATAATAATAATAATAATAATAATAATAATAATAATAATAATAATAATAATAATAATAATAATAATAATAATAATAATAATAATAATAATAATAATAATAATTAATAATAATAATAATAATAATAATAATAATAATAATAATAATAATAATAATAATAATAATAATAATAATAATAATAAATAATAATAATAATAATAATAATAATAATAATAATAATAATAATAATAATAATAATAATAATAATAATAATAACCCCATACTTGAATTGTATGTATGTATATCTATTTCCTTCATATCAAACAAGTTTTGGACCCGAACCCGAATAGTGTGATTGTGAAAAGTGACCATGGCCACACAAAGGTCACAAGTCCTGTAGAGTATATACATCCATAACTCATACACCAAAAAATTTATCAAGTGAGACTATACACATCCATGACTCATTCATACCAAAATTTATCAGTATGAAACGGCCGAAGGAGACAGGAGTGAGGAAAAGAGCAAAAATCCAAAAAACTTCTACTGTTTTTTTTTTTTTTGTTGGGAAGTCAATCCCCCGGGTTCCTTCAGTTTGACTTCGAGCAAGGTTTTGCGAATGGAGATGCAATAGAAGCGAAAAAGTCCATGCTTGCAAACAAAAATACCTTTCAAGAAGCAGAGAGTGCGTGAGCCGAGGCCACTGCTGGAGCTGCCGGAAGATAGTTGGGGAACGGTCCTCCACCAATTGCATCTTTAAAAAGCGAAGAAACACATGAAAATCTCGAACATAGTTCGTGCGATTTGTACACCCAGTGAGAATCCGTGTTGCCTCTCGACAAACAGGGAAAAAAACCAAAAGATAATATTCCACAACTTTTTGTATGCATGTCACTAGTGTCATCACGTACAAAATGCCATGCAATCCGTTCGCTTTTCTAGGTTGTACCATTCCTTGAATTGTACGATGTTTGTGCCCTGAGCTTGGTCTGTCGCTCAAGTCGAGCTGCTTGTCTGTCGCCGTCAAACTACGAACGATTTGGTCCGGCTTGCTGGGGATGGGAGGAGCTCGTGAAGTTGATGATTTCTGATTCTTCGAAGATGCGCTTCTCTAAGCTCTCTGTTGCTCAACTGTATTTGTTACCAGAGCAGTGGTGCGAGCTTCTGGAAAATGCCGAGGTCCTGGACCTTTCTATATTTTAATTATGTACGATTTTGTGTGTGTGTGTGTGTATGTTTTTTCAGAGTACTAGTCTGAAGGACGTGGCTATAGCTATTGCTACAAAGTTGCACAATGTGGTACACAGAGGCTCAAGTGGTGCAAATCATCTTCAGAGTTTGGGAAGCAAGCAGTTCGATTCCCTTCGGGTTTTGTCCCTCCAAGGATGCAATGGCGGGCGAGCTCTGTGGGAAGCCCTTGCAATTTCCTGCCCCAACCTACAAGATCTGCGAATCACAGAGAACCATCAGCAATCAGACACCACACGCATCGGCGATGACGTCTTAGCAGCGGTTTCTAGATTTCCGTCGCTGGTTATCTCTGCTTGAGTGGGTGTCGAGCAATCACAGGCCAAGGTTTGACAAAGCAATCACAGGCCAAGGTTCCGTCGCTGGTATATCTCTGCTTGAGTGGGTATCGACAAAGCAAGCTAACACACTTGTCCCTTGAGGCACCTTTCCCACGGCTGGAAGATTCCAGATTCGAAATCGAGATTGTCAGAGCCTCTGCTACTCTTCACAGATTGGAATTGATTAACGACGTAGACAGCAACTTTGACAACTTTCTCGATATGAGCATCTTGCTCCGCGAACTGGCAGGAGCAGCTCCTAATTTGCGAAGCAGATCATACCGCGACAGTCCAGATCAGCGCTTGGCATTCTAGGAAGCTCTGATTCAATGCCTCATTGATTCGACTTTTCATCTGACCGAATTGGCGATTCGTGGAGATCTGAGAGAATTGGAATGTCGAAGCAGAGGAAGAAGAACAAGAAGAAGAAGCAGAAGAGGAAGAAGAAGAAGAAGAAGAAGAAGAAGAAGAAGAAGAAGAAGAAGAAGAAGAAGAAGAAGAAGCAGAAGAAGAAGACGAAGAAGAAGAAGACGAAGAAGAAGAAGAAGAAGAAGAAGAAGAAGAAGAAGAAGAAGAAGAAGAAGAAGAAGAAGAAGAAGAAGAAGAAGAAGAAGAAGAAGAAGAAGAAGAAGAAGAAGAAGAAGAAGAAGAAGAAGAAGACGTGTCAGACGAATCTTTGGTTAGAGCATTACAGAGGCATCAAACGATCGAAAAGCTGGATCTTGATTTTACGGCGGGCCTTTCCCATACACGCTTGTCAGACTTTTGCTTGCTGCCAAACCTGAAACATTTGATCCTCGCGCATGCAGATGAAAACATCCTTCTTGCAATCGCAAACTGCACAAAGTTAGAACATATGCAAATTTCTAGCCTTTTCCTTTGCGATCACGAGCATGTTATTCGTGTACTGCATACATGGTATGTCCTTGCTGCCGCATGCCCAAAGCTGTTGAAGGTGGAAATTAATTATGAGTGCGATAAGCTCTTGGACGATTGCAAACAGAATGATGATACTACTACCTTGTCAAGCTTGACAGAGCTTGAGAATTGGTGTCCAGTGCGAGCTCGTGCTACTACCGGCAGCCGCGCCATGTCTCAAGCATGGCTAGAAAATCGCATTCAAACTGCCAGCTTACAAGAGCATAAGCGTCGAGATTTTTATCGCAGTCGGCGGATTTGTTGGACATGTCACCCCTGTAGATGTCCTCCAGATTTCAAGAAAATCCTTTGCATCAAGCGGTACGACCGAAAAGCTTTCTTAAGCTACAAGTACAAGCGCGGAGTACATGCGTGCAGATGTGGACAGACTTACTTTGCTTTAGACTTTGCCATGCACCGTTTACCCTACTTTTTTGAACTCTCCACTTTGCTTTAGACTTTGCCATGCACCGTTTACCCTACTTTTTTGAACTCTCCTCTTGAAGAATACTACACAGAGAACTTGCAGTCAGACTCAGCGGTTGCGCTCCGACTTAGTATTAATATTATTCACGTTAGTAAAAGTCGTCGCCGCTGATCACACTTGCCAAGGGCTGTGAAATGTTTTTCCCACGAAACCTACCCCCAGTGACACTTGTTCTGACATGATTGTCTTAGGTATAAACCGGTCACTCACGTACCTTATCTCACCTTTAACTCTGCGGTTCGCTGCACGATCAACACTTGAATCCGCTAGCAGATTTACTGAACCGACTAACCACACACAGAGAACAAACTTGTAAGTGCGCAGTTAAGACTGTAACTGCCGCTCAATGGTTCGGGCCCGATGCGCAATGCCTAAACAGTCACTGAGTAAACTTAAGTGTCACAGTACATAGTATGATTCAGCCCTTCAACGCTCCCCCTTAGGTCAATGTCAATAGTGCGATTAACGCGTAACGCTCGATATTAGATAAAGTGAGTCGATTACGACTTAACATAAAATGAATCAATACGCGCCTTAAAACGTAAAGTGTCACATCGTTGAAAGTCCTGAATTACTCGACTTGTCGCTCACTTACGAGCATCTCGATCGTAAAATCTGTTAAATCGGTACATCTTGGTCCGCTTCGTTGTTAACAATGATTACGTACGTATAAACGTGAGCAATGGTCAAATCGACCCAAAATTCCATAGATATATGGCCTTATTGCTGGTTTGCGTAGTTACACAATAAAATTACGATTACTTCATTGAGACTGGGACATTAAAATTAATATGACTCCGATGCGGTTCGAACAGCCGCCGATTCCATGAGGTCGCCATGATGATCCCGGTGCGATCCATTCGGTGTATCAACTGAGTTGGTGCCCTCTTTATCCAAGTCCCGCTCTTGCCCGTGTGGCCGATTGAGCAAAAGCCTCTACGCTCCACAACGTTCGAGTTGAAGTCAACGGGTTGAAGCCAATTTGATTACTCGGACTGTCTGCTTGAGGTGGCATCAGTAAAGAAAGAAAATATAAAACTCACACCACATAACATGATGAGTGGACTTAGCAAAAATTTGCGAATTTTCAAAGGAAATTGCTCATTCCTCTAACTTAACCATGAACTTACTGACTAAGTACTCAAATTGGTCCTTAGGCACGTGTTTAGTTAATATGTCCGCTATTTTCTTTTTAGTGCCTACCTTTACGAACTTAATTTCTTTGTCACGCCGTGCATGATGTATGAAGTGTAGTTCTAAAGGAAGATGCTTGGTGCGTGGTCCTGACATTCCTCTCTCTGCTGCAAGAATAGTCTGCGCATTATCCTCAAATAGTTCTATTGGTCCCTTCTGCGCTATAATTCCTCCGTAATATGCCTTAGGGCTAATCCCTCCTGTACGCACTCTGGCTATAATGGGAGTTAGGCGCGGAATCAAAGAGACACTTTGATCTTTGGGGGGAGAAGGGATGATTGGGGAGGATAGACAAAGGGCACATACCAATTTTGTGTTATCAGCTCTCAGGTTCGTTTCAAGCATGGCGTTTCAGAGCTGGGGGGACCGCGGCGGGGGTAGCAAAGGTCCGGGGCGCCTTTCCTTGCCTACGTTGCCTCTGAGGAGTGGCTGTACAACAACGTATTAGGACAGAGGTAACCAAAAACACATATGTATCGACAGATTGTTCACCTGCGGTTGCATTTTTGTGTCCCTCCTCTACCCTCATACACACTATGCAGTCAACCAACACAGTATGTGTCTGGTTTTGTCGTTTTAGTGTCACCCCCTGCCTACAGAGTGGAGAACGCCTCCTCCACTGCACATCGTACTCTCCAGCTACTGTACTGCGTTCTGGTCTGCTCCTGGCACGTCTACATGTGGAATCAATCGCGGCACGACGACCCAGTTTCGAAGTGCAACGAACACAAGCGACGCTGCTTGGACCCCTACCCTATTCTGGACTCCCGTACTGACACTCTACGTACTGACAAGAAGTTTCAGGAGGAAGTTAAGGCTGGGAAGACTACTCGCCTCCATGCCAACCTATCGCGTACGCAAACGGTTCAATTTATTTACGATTTACTGACCAGTTACGTTGGTGACGAACGTGACATCCTTCGGAAGAATCACAAGGACAAGGCTACATGGGTACCACAGGTCCTAATTGCCCCTGAAGCCAGCCTAGAACTTCTCCGTAATCCACAGTGGACAGATGCTGAGGTCTACACACAGTACCTGGGGCCTACAGAGTCACTAGCAACTGCAGAGAAGCTATGGAACGACATCGGCAACGTCATCCCTGTAGAAGTTTTTCATAACTACTACCCGGTTACTGCTTCAACTGCTGGATTAATAGGGTCACTACCGGCTACTACTCCTTTGGGTACAACCACTGGTGCCACACCTGTTCCCCCCGACCTGGAATTTGATCTGATCCAAGTGCGCTTGTCGCACCCCTTCAGCGTCAGTCTTTCGGCGCTCCGCCTCTCTATGCGCCCTGACTATTTGTTCCGCCTCCATCTTCACTCTAAGTCTCATCCCAAACAACTCATCCGCATCCGCCCAAGTGTCTTTTGGGTGAAGGAGCGAAGTCGGGATATCAGGCTTACTAAATATCATCGAACCCAACTGGTCCAACTACTTTGTTGCCCGCTGGAAGCTCTTCTGCGCCATCTTCGGCTCCCATACCAGCTACGTTGACTCCATCGACTCCGGTCCTGCCCTCAGCCCCAACGTTTACTGTTGCACCAGCACTTCGACTGTCCGTTCGACCCTACATGCCCCCGATACCCAACATGCCTTACCCGACCCCAGACGCTTCGTTTACACGTACTGGACGCCTCGCTCGAGCTGCGACGCCCGTTCCACCGCGCCCCGTAGTGCAACCTTTGTCGGCTCTACTCGCTGGTAGACTAATCGAATTGGCTATGCCATCTTTTCTCGGTACGCTCCTCTCGTCCCCACAGCGGCCTACTACATCCACCGTCGATCAACCCTACGACATGGGTTTGTTCGCTTCAACTTCGGCACTCAACCCGACGACCTCATCCGCTGCAGCCCTTCTCGGTCGTCCACTGACAACTTCACGCGTGACCCCGAGATCGACGCCGGCTACATCCAGCTCAAGGCCGACTCCATGGCTATGACTCAGAACTGCTCCCCCACAAACATCGAATCGCCCCAACAAGCGTGCAAAGACGAACCACCCGGTGAAGAAGGAGCACCCGAACAAGAAGCAGCCGGCACCGCGACAACGTCTCACGGGAGCCAACGCTGTGGTGATCCCTCCGAAGAAGGTGTCTATGTCGACCAAGGCCGATCCACTGGGCAGATCGTTGGCCCAAACCAAACGCAAACCCTTTACGGGCATACCCTGCGCCTACTGCAAGGAGCATAACAACTTCTTGAAAAAGGATCAACTCCCCAAACACTCGTTCGAGGAATGCGAGCTTCGACAACAGCGCTGTCAGGACGAGGGGAAACACTGCGGCTGGAAGCCGTCGGCGGCCCATAAAAACCATCATAAAAGGACAAGCAATTATGAATCCTTAACGGAATCAAACGTGAATGTCACGTTGTATGCCAGAATGGTTCCCCATAAATTTCCCCTTGTTTTGTCATATGTTTTTTTAGGCGTTTTAAGCGTTGGTAAAACGGGTGCACTTTTTACGCAATGAGTTTTTAACATTTTTTTGTTTTGTTTTTTATTAGAAAGCTTGAATGTTGAATTGTGGCTGAAAAGAATAAATTTTTAACATTTGAATTTCAATTCGAATTCAAGTGTTAACGGTAAAATGGTCCGGAAATGGAAAAATATAATGGAAAAAAAAGGGTCTATAATTTTTTTTTTTTAGTGTCGACCCTAATATAGGTGTTGATGTTTTATTATTGAAAGTCCTTTTTGAAAAGGAAAAAGCCCCCTTTTCACACCAGGGAGTTCCATTTATGTAGTTTTCTAAGCGTTCACCACTAAAAAATGGTCGGGCCGGGCCAGGTCAGGATCGTTTTTTGTGCCGTCCCTATCGATATTTTTTCGGTTTTTCCCAACTCAAAGTGCTGAGGAGGTTTCGGCGCCATGCCAAGAAGCGAGCCACTGGGTCGAAAGCGGAAGGGCAAACAGAAATCTGGAAAGCTGTCCCAGCAGGCAATTCGTGACTCTTCAAGGAAAGAAAAAAAGAGGAAGCTTTCAGACATTTCTCGAGTTGCAGAGGCAAGGGAAAAGGATCCGCAGTATGGCCAGGGGACGGGGGCAGTTTCTCTCGAAGTGGGGGCAGAATCTCTCGAAGTGGGGGCAGAGTCTCTCGAGAATTTTGAAATGGAATTTTCTGTCATCACCCCCAAAGGGGCTGGAGTGCATTATATGACCAGAAAGGAGTACTGAGGGGGTGTAGAGAGGGAGAAGATGACGCCAGTAAAAGTGCCAGATGCGGATGGGTGTGTGGGTAGAACAGGAGAGCCATACCTGCGAGAGATGTGGCAGTGGCAGTAGACAGATGATAGGTGTAGAATAGATAAGTATGTGACGGGGAAAGAGATAGTGCTAGTGTGTAGGGTGCCCAAGATCAGAAAGGAAGAAAAGGTGTCCAAGCAGACTAGGAGACAGAGAAAGCAGAGGTGTGGGGCTGTGGTAGGGGAGGTTAGGCGACTGTTAGGTAAGGAGCATAGGTTGACACAAGCAGAGATGAATGATTTTTATAAAATGGTGAAAAACATGTATAAAAACTATGCTGCCCTGCCTGACGAGAAAGAGATAGCAGATATAGCATACCAGGCACTCCTGCACATGGATTGCAATGTCATGTCGGATAAGCAAGTTCGGACTTGGTTGCGAGCAGTCCAGCATCCATTTCTGTCTGCCAGAAGGTCAGCTTTGCTTTTTTGTTGTGTTCTTGTCATAGCAATTTGTATGTTGTAGTTGGCGGAAAAGAGAAAAGAACTGACCAAGGAAGTAAATTTAAAGTACGATCTCAAGGTTTCAGCAGATGGTTTACTGCGAGTGCGAATGTCTACACGATTCTAACGGAGTTGGAAGCAAAATGGCTGAAGAATGGGGAGGGAAAGCCGATATGCTGATGATATCAGTGGGGGGGGGGGGGGGATGGAAGAAAAACTGGGGCAACTCTCAATTCAGTACTGTGGGCGATCAAGGTTTTTGCAGTTGATGCTGAAAAGAAATTGGTGCAGGGCTTTCCGCACCCTACCAGTCAAGAGGGGATCTTCCCTGTCCTCATTTCTAGGTGCGGGGAAGAGCTGGAGGAGCTCAAACAGTCCGCAGGTAACATAACGTGGGGGCATAAGGAGGGGGCAGAACTGCTAAGGCAGTAAGAGCTGTTGTTGCTCTAATTTTTTTTGAAGTTAGCGTAGGGGCAGTTCTTTATTGATCTGCCCCCACGTTAACGTCAAACCTCTTTTCTTTTTTTTTTTTCTTTTTTTTTTTCTCTTTTTGCTCCTCGCTTACTAGCAAAATCTATGAGGAAGCTAACATTAGTTCGCTTCCACATAGATTTTCCCAAATCTTTCTCTCTCTCTCTCTCTCTCTCTCTCTCTCTCTTTCCGTTAAGTTATTAACAATAAAACACTCTCCTTTTAAGTTATTCGTAATACACTGTGAGTAAATTTGTCACTTAGTTTGTGACTTTATTAATAAGTGAATTAGTTTTATTTATTAATACTATTGATATAAATTTTTATTAATAACTTGTAGGTGAGCTTTTAGCTTACCTGGAGCAACTCGAAAATAATGGATGGACATCCCCGGACACCGGCCGCCATTATAAGGTTAAACTTTTTGTGACCGGGGACATGAAGTGGCTGCTTTCATGCACCGGGCATAAAGAAGCCTCTTCCGATAACTCTTGTTTTTTGTGCATATGCCATTCAGACGATAGAGCAGATTTAGAGGTAGAGTGGGGTGTGACTAGAAAGAGCACGGATGATGCATCACAACCCGGAAAAAAACATGCACAAACACTTTTTCATTTCGTCCCACTTGAAAGACACATCCCCGACTTGCTGCACATGATGTTGCGTGTGTGCGGCCGCATGACCGATTACATTATACGAGAGATTTTGACAGGAAAGCCTCGTGTCCCTTGGAGCCTGGACATTCCGCCTGACTCCCCGTACGCGTCCCTTGACGCAAGACTCACGCAGTTCAAAGCTGAACTTGCAGGTACAACCGATAGGAATGGAAAGATAATTTCCGGTTTTAAATGTCGGTACAAGTGATGCTGACAAAAAAGACCATGAATGGACAGGTCTTGATCGCGGGGTAGCGCTGCGACGTTTTATGACGGAAATTTACGAAGACAATTTGAATTTTGAAAATATTCAAGTTTTCTGCCCGGGCCGCTGAAAAAATATTAAGACTTTTTGCGCGGGCTGGTCAGTCACGGGCCCGTGACTCATTTTGCAAAACTTATGATCAATAATCCTCGTATTTTCACGCATGCGGAAGCGGATTTGTGGCAAAAACAAACTCGTTCTTTGTTCCTTGAACTCACTTCCATGAAATATCAAGGCCCCCCTCATCCTTTCATCGAGAATGGGACTTGGTATTTGAAGTCACCGGGTAGAAGCGGTGAACCAAACGATATCGTTTACTGGCGTGAGGATGGGAAGGAAGTGAGGAGAGGTGAGAAAGGGCCCGTTATGCGCCGGAAGGATGTATATCCTTACGGTACTGTCGATCCGGATTTTTCATTACTCCATACGTGCATCTAAGCGTTAATCACATCGCATTTTTTTTGAAGGCTCACGGCTCGAAACTACTAATTTACTGGTTTTCTTGCCAGTCGCTAGAGCTAGTCACACACAGTGAACAACATGCATTCACAGCTTTTTTTCAAGCGTAACACTCGTCGCGATACGTGGATGTTAGAGCTTTTACAGGCTAACTATATATCGCGTCAAAGAGCTCCAGTTCCGGGGGTGCAAGCAAAAGGACTACAGGTTCCGTTGCTCAATTCGTGCTAATTACTATGTGTACAAAAAGTTGACTTAGACCTTCTCATCGGTCTTAGCAAGGAGAGCATATGGACGGATGAGGAATTTTTTTATTAATAAATTTATTCAAGTATTAATACAATTTCATTATTATTAATATTAAACAGGCCTCCGTGTATCAAAGTTAAGTAGTTATTATAAAACATTTTATTAATATATAATAATTCCTAGCAACTAAACCAAAAAATGTCTTATTGTTAAAAATCGATTTTGCAGTTGATGCTGAAGCCAGCGAGACCTAAACAAAAAAGAGAGAGAGAGAGAGAGAGAGAGAGAGAGAGAGAGAGAGAGAGAGAGAAGACAAGCTTCTCACGGGCTGGCGGGCCCTAGCGCTGCACGCAGCGCCAAGGTGCCAGCCCGAATGCGTGGAAGAGCACGGGCCGGGGCGAGCGCACTGGATCTGAGGCCGCTTGCGCTTGAGGCCGCGGGAGCGGGGGGGGGGGGGGGGGGGGGGGGGGGGGGGGGGGGGGGGGGGGGGGGGGGGGGGGGGTGGGGCTTGAGCTTGAGGCCGCGGCGGCGGGCAACCTAAGAAGAAGAAGAAGAAGAAGAAGAAGAAGAAGAAGAAGAAGAAGAAGAAGAAGAAGAAGAAGAAAATGTTTGGGGGAAAAAAAAAAGAGGGAAGTGGGGGGGGGTGGACCTGTGGATCGGACCACTGTACACCACTCGCCATACTTTTCCATTGTTTGGTTTTTTTGGCGCCCCTAGACAGGGGTCGCCCGCGACGCTTGGTGCCAGCAGTGGGGTTTGCCACCTTCCATTCATGGAGGCAACCCGAGCAGAGATGCACACACGTAGCTGATGGGGTGGGTGCAGGCGGGGCGGGCGGGGCTGCAGGCTCAACCTGTGTGTGTACGTGGATATGTATGCATGCATGTATGTATGAATGCATGGATGACCTGCTGGGGTTCCTCGTCTTCGTCGGTGTCGACCGCCGCATCGATCTGCAGATCGATGTGGTGGCCGAGCACTAGGCGGGGTGTCCAGGGCTCTTCCTCCTTCCCCTCCCCCTCCCCCACCCCTCCTCCTTCTTGTCCTCCGCCCCCTTTTCCTTGCTACGTCTATCCATGCCTTCATATTTTTTTTTCTCACTCTCTACCTCCTCGTCGTACACATTGAAAATGATGCCTGGCGGCGGCTCAAGCACAACCCCCCCCCCCCCCCCCTTCACCTCCCTCACTTGCTCCGCCCCGCTATTCTCCACGCTATTCCTACTCCCACTTAAGGTGAGCTTACATTTTTCCACCATCACCTCACCCTGCCTAACCCTAGCCTCAAACTGCTTCAAGCGAGCCTGCACATGCTTCTTGAGCCTCAAACCCCCGTTTCTGCTTTGGTAGCAGTCCTGTGGGGAGAGGAACTGAAGAGCGCGGCCCATGGGGATGGGGCCGGCTGTTATCATCCTCTCCCGTCTGACACCCGGAATGGCCGGACCAAGCAAAATGTCATAGGGCTCGGTGGAGCGGATATACGAGTTGTGAAATGGCTTTCGCCAATCGGTGCCGCCGTCGGTGTTGAGCAGGAACCAGCCCTTCTCGCCGTCGCGGCCAGAGGGCAGGCGCAGGACGATGCGCCACCAGGGCCCCTCTGTCCCCTGCTCGTGTTCGTCCTACAAGGTGGGGGAGGTGGGGGGGGGGGGGGGGGGGGGGTTGTCAAGAGGGAGGAGAGAGAGAGAGAAGAGAGAGAGAGAGAGAGAGAGAGAGAGGTGACCCAAAAAAAAGATAGCCACCTTGTGGTACCCGGCCCGGTACGTTGATGACGGAGTGTTGAAGCGCCAGCACCCGCCAGTGACGCACCCAACGGAAAGTAGCCACCAAGTAGAACTTCTGGGGTTGGTCCCAGAAGAAGAGAAGAAGAAGAAGAAGAAGAAGAAGAAGAAGAAGAAGAAGAAGAAGAAGAAGAAGAAGAAGAAGAAGAAGAAGAAGAAGAAGAAGCAGAAGAAGAATGAAAAAAAAAGGAAAAAAAAGAAGGGGGGGGGGGACCTCCTCAGCCTCTGTACCTTTTCTTTTTTTTACGACGTGGTCTTTATCTTTGATGATGGTCGCCACCTTCCGCAGTTCTGACTTGTACGCAGTGAGGACGCTCACGTCCATCTCTACACTAGGAGGCTGTCCGGTAATGGCCGACGCGATGTTGTGCAAGTCCGGGAACCCCACCACCATAACACCCCGGAAGGGTAGTGACGGTTCGTCACTCACCGTGTCATGCACGATGATCGCGCCCGTGCCCTCAAAGAGGGCACGGACGGTACTGGGGGATGGTCGAAATCGGACCTGACCTCAAAGTCAAGATTGCTTTTCGCACCCTGCCGGAGAGTAATGGCGGATAGGACTTGCTGGCCTAGGGCACGACGTGCCAGGGCTACTGGGGTTTGCTGGGGGAGCAAAAACACGTCTTGGTAGCTACTAAATTTGCTTTTGGGCCCAATGCCAGGTCGGGGGGGGGGGGGGGCTGGTGCCACGTTGTGGGGGAGACCACCCTACGTTCGGCGCGGAGGGGGGGGGCGGGACCCCCCCACCCCGTGCTGGGGCCAGGCAGCATAGACCACGCGGGCGCAAGGTGACCGCGTATTCTTCACCACGGACTGCGGCAGGCCACCCCACATTCCACCCCTCCACTATGTCAGTGAGCTGACGCTCTGACATGAGGTCAGCGAAGTGGGGAGGGCCAAAGTCGGGGGGGCCGACAAAAGGAAGCGCAGCTTGCATGTAGAAACCCTCAAGAAAATAAAAATTTATCATCAGATTCCAAGAGCACATCATATACAACAAGAACAAACACAGAAAAGCAAAAAAAGACTACACATAGCACATAGGTGAATAGTAGAACAAGGAGAGACACACAAAAACCAAAAAATTGATAAATACAAGCATTCATGTCGTGAGTGGCAACGGAAAACGTGAATGAAGGGGGGGATTACTTGGGGGACATGTAAATACAATGTAGGAACACAGGGCAAGGCAAGGGGAAAGGTATTTGACACAAACACATAAAATGGTTGTAGAAAAAAAAAGTGCACAGACAGATATGGAAAACAAAGCTGACAAGGACAAGGAAAACAATCAGAAAAACACACGTTTTGTGCATGTTCAAGACAGCCAACATGTAAGCTAAGAGAAAACAAAGAAAACAGGTATAGGATACATGTATTTCACAAGAGTGCCAAGTAGGGCAAACAGTAACAAGACAAAAACAGAATAACGACATTTCACAACCCCCTCTCACAGCGAAAACAAACACACCAATCATGCACACAAGCATTTTTCAATCACACAACATGCATTTAACAACAATACACAAAAATTTGCAATAAAACAACATTTAGGGACAACAAAAGGGACGAAAACAAAATGGCGGACAGCAACAGGAGGCAGCAACTTTATGCTGTCCGTTATAGGGGAAAAAGGCACATGCACACACAAATTTTTATGCAAAAGTGGATAAACACAGTATAGGAGCATATGAGAACACAAAACACAGCAAGGTATAATGTGTAGGCAACAGAAGGGAAGAAAAACAAGATGGTGGCAAGCATTTCCAAAACAAGCACGTAACACAAGCAAACACATGCAACTTTGCAAGCACAAAACAAAAAGTTGGTAGGGAAGCGTATGGTAATTGGTGTGGGAAGACAGAAATTGTAAAAAAATATTTGAATTTAGTACAGTAGACACAATAAAAACACAAGACAAAAAGCACACAAACCGACTTTGCTCTCAACAAAAAAAAAATCAAAAACTTGTTTTGGATAAATCAATGCCCCTTCTGTGAAGACGGCCCGGAGGGAATGTGGCAATTTGTGACAAATGTGACGCAAAATACGCAAAACTCCGGAACAAACAACTTTGCTGACGTGGTTCATTAAAACTACTAAAACATTTTTCAAGCTAATTAAAGTAGTTTAAAAAATATCATGCAAAC
The DNA here is from genome assembly GCA_019918135.1 of Paulinella micropora. NCBI lineage: Eukaryota > Cercozoa > Imbricatea > Euglyphida > Paulinellidae > Paulinella > Paulinella micropora. The sequence continues at coordinate 145,447 of WBZZ01003736.1, read as the reverse complement.
TTTAATAATACATACTTCGATTAAAATATATTTAAAAGCTCACTTAACTTTGTTTTTGAGATTTAAAAAAACATATTATATAAAATTGCCACAGACCCGAAAATCGAAAGTTACAGCAACCAGTGTCTCCTCATCACAACAAGCTGAAAATACCCCTCTCTCTCTCAATCAGTAAAACTTTACCATACCTCTTGCATCACTGCATGCACCTGTATCATCAGTGTCTGTTTACCCAAACAAAACATACACACCTCATGAAACCCCACATTCCCCTACCTTCAGCTGTGAGCTGTCAATCCCCAAAACCACTGTTTCACAGCAACCCAGGCCCCGCTACAAAACAGCTCTGACTCTGATATTAATAAGTAACCCCCCAGCTCGAGAAAATAATTGTCACTACCTGTCACTGCAGTATGCCAAGTTCCTGCACCCAAAACGCCGAGTCTCAATGAAAAACATATATATACAGGAAGAGCATCAGTAAAAATTCCCCGCTCATGCTTTTTCCTTTGACACCGCTTTCACTTTGAAAATTTCCGAGACTCTTCAACCGATGAAAATTTCCATACCCTGTTGATTTTATTAGCGACTTCAGATTGTTACAATGATATCATCTGATACTGATTTATAATAATAACAGATATCTGTCCGCTCAAACGACTCATGATATGAAGCGGAGGCTCCGACTCAGAGGAATACCTAAAGTAGGGACTCAGTAGATTTCAGTCCAAGGAGTATGATAACTGACAGACCGGAACGGTAAGTGATGCAATCAACTACTGCTAGCGACATTCAAGTGTTAAAAAAATTGATTTTTCTGTTTTGAGTCCGTTTTTTAGTTTTGGTTGAAAATATTCGCTTCGTGTCAGAAAATTATTTTTAATTAAAAAAATATATTTCAGTGAAAATCCTTGTTTCGATTGAAATTTACGATATTTAATATTAATATTGATATTAATACCAACAGTGACCCGGCCGACTGTAATAATAATATTTGAATAGTTCTTACTAATTCTATCAACCGGGCAGTATTAGTTATTAGTAATCTCAATAAGGCGATGCCTGATTAAAATCTAGTTTGACAATGAAATTAAATTAAATTATTAATAAGTTTACGTAAGGACAGTTTTATTAATATTATATAATAATTTCAAAAGATTTATCACACATATTATTAACAATAGAGATAAGTGTGAAAATAACATATTAACTGAAAACAAAGCTAATTAAAAGTGTCATCAGAAAAAATTAAAACGTCAGAACAAAATGCAATGAACGAAATATGTATAAATGAAGCAAACCAAACGACAAAAATTCATAAGCAATAAAAAATACTAAAACTAGACTGCAGGCGTGGATAATGAAAATACGCTGCAAATCAAAACTTGAAAACAGTGATGAATCGAAGTTTCAAGTGTGATTGTATCAACGTAAATCTTTTTTGATTTGCTCCTGATCGGCCGATGCAATTCGTAAGGGTGACTCATCACCATTATCACATCTTTGCATGTAAACATCGAGGGAAATGATGTGACTTGCTAAAACGTCTTTCTCCCAACGTTCAAATTCCTCTGCCGCTGTGCTTGGGTCGTTTATAGATTGCTTTTCTTTTCTCCATGTAGCCAAGCAGGTCGATACTTTCCCGTATATTGGTTGGAACCTGCTGGGTGGCCCCAAACGTGAACCAGAACTGTGGATTCGAGATTAGGATCAACTGGACTTACTTCCACCTTAATAACCTTGCCCAAGCTGAACATTTTCACTTTCTTCTTGGATTTGCGTTTGACTTGCTTGTTGTTGTCATAATCAACTCACTCAAACGCAATAAATGTCTCCTCACCAGGAAGCTCCTCGCCTGCTGCAACATCGCGGCCAAGCACTTTTGCAGTGTTGATTGAAGCAGCTGCACTGTCGCTGTCGCTGTCGTTGTCGCTGTCGTCATCGTTCGACTTGGTGTCATCGTTGGCGTTTTCGTTGGGCCAGGCGTTGTCGTTGTCGTTGTCGTTGTCGGAGTCGCTGAGTGGTAATTGTAAAAACAAACGGGGCCAGTCGTTGTCGTTGTCCTCGGACGCGTCGTCACGATCGCTGTCATCAGCCTGCAGCTGATCCTGATTTCGCTTCGCGGAACAAAGTTCACAGACTAAAAAGTCTGGAGGATTGTCCACGTAGGTGCAAATTTTGCAAGTCCATTCTAGCGCGTCCTACAAGAATAGTGTGTCTGTATGTATGTACGTAATAGTGTGTCTGTATGTACGTACGTATGTATGTACGTATGTATGTATGTATGTATGTATGTATGTGCATGCATGCATGCATGCATGTACGTATGTATTTACCTCGGACTCCTTCTTACTCTTCATTTTGCGCTTTTTCACTGCGGCCTATATTATAAAATAGTATGTATGTATGTATGTATGTATGTATGTACATTGTAACCTTGCTAGACTCCTCATCTGATCCATCAATTTCGATGATTTCTTTCTTGATAGCCTTGCATGTTGCGGCCACCGACGCTGATGCAGACGCCGACGCCGGCGCAGACGACCACGACAGAAGCGAAGGTGAAAACGAAGAGGAAGACGAAGATGAAGACGAAGAAGACAGCGGAGGAAGTCTGTCTCTCCCTGGCTTCTCTCTTTCTCTCTCTCTCTCTCTCTCTCTCTCTCTCTCCTCGCTTTCGCTCTCTCTCTCTCTCTGTTTCTTCTTCTTCTTCTTCTTCGTTTTATTGAGAGAACGATTTTACAATTGGACTCAGGGAACGTCCACGTGAAAAATATAGCTAGTAAGTTCTCTCTCTCCCTCTCTCTCTCTCCCTCTCTCTCTCTCTCCCTCTCTCTCTCTCTCTCTCTACCTATCTATCTATCTATCTCTCTCTCTCTCTCTCCCTCTCTCTCTCTCTCTACCTATCTATCTATCTAATCTATCTATCTATCATATCTATCATATCTATCTATCTATCTATCTATCTATCTATATATCTATCTATCTCTCTCTCTGTCTCTCTCTCTGTCTCTCTCTCTCTCTCTTATTTTTTGTATTCATTTTTTGTATTCATTTTTCATATTCATTTTTCATATTCATTTTTCATATTCATTTTTCATATTCGTTTTTCATATTCATTTTTCACATTCATTTTTCATATTCATTTTTCATATTCAATTTTCAGATTCATTTTTATATTCATTTTTCATATTCATTTTTCATATTCATTTTTCATATTCATTTTTCATATTCATTTTTCATATTCATTTTCATATTCATTTTTCATATTCATTTATCATATTCATTTTTCATATTCATTTTTCATATTCATTTTTCATATTCATTTTTCATATTCATTTTTCATAATTATTTTTCATAATTATTTTTCATATTCATTTTTCATATTCATTTTTCACATTCATTTTTCATATTCATTTTTCATATTCATTTTTCATATTCATTTTTCATATTCATTTTTCATATTCATTTTTCATATTTATTTTTCATATTCATTTTTCGTATTCATTTTTCATATTCATTTTTCATATTCATTTTTCATATTCATTTTTCACATTCATTTTTCACATTCATTTTTCATATTCATTTTTCACATTCATTTTTCATATTCATTTTTCACATTCATTTTTCACATTCATTTTTCACATTCATTTTTCAGATTCATTTTTCAGATTCATTTTTCACATTCATTTTTCACATTCATTTTTCATATTCATTTTTCATATTCATTTTTCACATTCATTTTTCACATTCTTTTTTCATATTGATTTTTCATATTTATTTTCCATATTCATTTTTCATATTCATTTTTCATATTCATTTTTCATATTCATTTTTCATATTCACTTTTCATATTCATTTTTCATATTCACTTTTCATATTCATTTTTCATATTCATTTTTCATATTCATTTTTCATTTTTCACATTCATTTTTCACATTCATTTTTCACATTCATTTTTCATATTCATTTTTCATATTCATTTTTCACATTCATTTTTCGTATTCATTTTTCACATTCATTTTTCATATTCATTTTTCATATTCAATTTTCAGATTCATTTTTCATATTCATTTTTCATATTCATTTTTCATATTCATTTTTCATATTCATTTTTCATATTCATTTTTCATATTCATTTTCATAATTATTTTTTATATTCATTTTTCATATTCATTTTTCACATTCATTTTTCATATTCATTTTTCATATTCATTTTTCATATTCATTTTTCATATTCATTTTTCATATTCATTTTTCATATTCATTTTTCATATTCATTTTTCATATTCATTTTTCATATTCATTTTTCATATTCATTTTTCATATTCATTTTTCATATTCATTTTTAACATTCATTTTTCACATTCATTTTTCATATTCATTTTTCATATTCATTTTTCATATTCATTTTTCATATTCATTTTTCACATTCATTTTTCACATTCATTTTTCACATTCATTTTTCACATTCATTTTTCATATTCATTTTTCATATTCATTTTTCACATTCATTTTTCACATTCATTTTTCATATTCATTTTTCATATTCATTTTTCACATTCATTTTTCACATTTGTTTTTCATATTCATTTTTCATATTTATTTCTCATATTCATTTTTCATATTCATTTTTCATATTCATTTTTCATATTCATTTTTCATATTCATTTTTCATATTCATTTTTCATATTCACTTTTCATATTCATTTTTCATATTCATTTTTCGTATTCATATTCAGTTTTCATATTCACTTTTCACATTCATTTTTCACATTCATTTTTCACATTCATTTTTCATATTCATTTTTCACATTCATTTTTCATATTCATTTTTCATATTCATTTTTCATATTCATTTTTCATATTCATTTTTCATATTCATTTTTCACATTCATTTTTCACATTCATTTTTCATATTCATTTTTCATATTCATTTTTCATATTCATTTTTCACATTCATTTTTCACATTCATTTTTCACATTCATTTTATTCATTTTTCATATTCATTTTTCATATTCATTTTTCACATTCATTTTTCACATTCATTTTATACTAAATTGCACATCGTCTTGTATATATAATCACATAGATCTTGAACATGTTTTTACTAGAATGTGACGTACTGGAAGGCGTGGCACTGGTTGGGAAAGTTGCAAGGAGCACATCCAGGTCCACCGCTTGACTGGTCCACGGACCGATATCCAGTGCATGAACCAAAAACCTTTTAAACGTAATTTGCATATATTTTTACAGGACTCCATGGTGGGCATCGTTATCAAACACTCACACCCGAAGCCCAAATCGCATTGGAATGGAGCGTGTTTCTTCTATGGGAAGCAGGTAGTGCAAATAATCTTCTCTCTCTCTCTCTCTCTCTCTCTCTCTCTCTCCTCTCTCCTCTCTCCTCACTTCTCTCCTCTCTCTCTCTCTCTCTCTCTCTCTCTCTCTCTCTCTCTCTTTCTCTCTCTCGCTCTTGCTCTCCATCTATCTATCGGGGCTTCGTGCCCATCTCCAGCCCGCTACCCAGTCAGTGACACCCTTGGGTGATGGAGTGGAATGGATGCCTATGTCCTCAGATATGCAGTGCTAAAAGGTCAAACATATCTAATTCTATTTATCTATTTATCTATCTATCTATCTATCTATCTATCTATCTATCTATCTATCTGTCTATCTATGCATCCAACTACAAGCGAAGTCTTGCTGACAGGTTCAAATATTTCTTGCAGATCCAAATCTTCAAGACGTAGAGATCGTCCGGATTCTCAAGTACGAACTCGGATGGACCTGGCTTGACGACGGGACCGCTGGTGCAGCAGTCAAGAGGATCGAGCGCATTCGAAAGGATACCCTCCATTACTCTCTCAAGATGGCATCTATTACTTGCCCCCTTGAAATACACTGTCCGCAACATTCTGCGAATGTACGGGTATGTAGATTGGGTGGCGGAAGTAGATCCTGCGCGCTTGAAATTTCTTGACGAAGCTTCTTTCAGGAATTATGATTTATACCGGCGTCGGAACTGCCGGTCAGCGCGGGGAACTCGGGTGCATATGCTAGCATCTCTTGTACATGGTTTATTCTTTTGATTTTGAGCACCCCCCCTCTTTCTTTGTTTTCTGATTTTCTTTCTTTCAAAAAATTCTCCTGTTTTTTTTCCTCCTCGTTTAACTATGATAACTGTTTCCCTTCGAAAGTTTATATCATCGCTAAATATCAGATTCTGAGTCTTGACACATTATTTGTTTTTGGTTGAACTTTTGGGTCGTACTGGGAAGGGACATGTCTGAGCATGTCGATGTAACATACAGTGTTACTTACCTGACGTCGTTAGTTCATCCACGAGAGGGTGCACTGCTTTCCGTTAGGTTGGGTAGCAATAATGCTGTTGATTTTTTGAATAGCCTTCTGGATGCCATAGCGAACGGTCTTCTGGTGGCGGGTGATAACCTGGTGCTTGATAATGCTAAGATCCATTACGCAGCCGCCATCAAGCCGCTCCTGCATGCTCTTTTGCCTGCCCTCGGTATCTCGCTTGTCTTTCTGCCGGCTTACTCGCCTGAATTTAATCCGTGCGAGTTGGTGTTTTCGAATGTCAAAGAATTTATGCGGGCTCATCGAGGAAATGAAAGTTTTTTTGACTGAGATCTATAGGGGGTTTGCAAATGCAACCAGTTTAGAATCAGTGGCGGCGCAGTACGGACACTGCATTCCATGATATTTATTAACATTCATTATTGACGAAGCAAATCACACAACTGTCCTTTCCACTAAGTCTCTCTGCCTACGTCACGTTATACCAGATCCTGCCTCGCCCTATTTACCTGTCTATCTACCTGCCTACCTACTTGCCTGCTGTCCTTTATATTGTATTAATACCAGGCTAAGTTATCAATAGTAGTAATATTAATAAGCTCGTGACAGACGTTGATTACGGGTGACTATATGATTATTTTTTTTACTTAACAGAATTTCAATGCTTAAAACGGGAGTCTAAAACTTCAAAAGTATATAACTGAAACTGAATGAATCCCAACCAAAGCTTGTGAATCTCAACTGCCGGTTTGATTTCAAAGTAAGCGGCTGGTATCAACAAAAACTAATAGCTTCATTCAAAACTGAAAAACTCAGGCCTATGTAGGTTCTCCCTAGTAAAAGTGGTCGGTAGAATACAAAAAAATATTTAGAACGCTACATTACGATTTAATAGATAAAAACGATACTAAGTTGTAGTATGAATATCCTTATTAATGTTTCGTGAAGGAATCATTAAAAAATATATAGAATTGAGTGCAAACGATGACTTCAAAGTTGCAGCAAACAAGTTGGAAAAAGAGTCCTGAAAAATTTGGTGAACGGTGGCACTATCACCATTAGAAACATTGGAATCAGCGTCGATCCGCTTGCCTAACGACAAGGATTTGAATGAGCAAACGGCAGGTTGGTGAGGGAGAGCTGCCTCCTGAGCAGCCTCCTGAGGAGAGCGTTGAGATATTGCCACACCCATCCAAGGGAAAACACTGGATGGAGTGGTCTCTCCCAGCCCTGGAAAGCTGGCTGATTTCTCAGCGCGGCCAAAAGGCCTTGCCTCCAAGGTCCAATTTGAAAGATGCTGAGGTTGTTTTCGTTTTTGTTTCTCTCCTCTCGGTGTCTCATTGGTGTGGTGATAGGGCAAGACAATCAAAACATGGAGAGAGCTCATTATTGCTGAGGTGTTGGAGCTGAAGGAGTTAGAGACAGAGAGCGTAGGGATAGGTGAAATAAGAAAGAGACCTAGAAATGCTCCACCACCTTGGCAGAAGGAAGAAGAAAAGAGAGAACCCAGGAAGAAAAAGATTGTGAAGCAAGAAGAGGTAAATACACACATACATACATACATACATACATCACGTGACAAATAATAATAATATAATAATAATAATAATAATAATAATAATAATAATAATAATAATAATAATAATAATAATAATAATAATAATAATAATAATAATAATACTATATCTGAGGCGTACTGATGCAGCTAGTGGCATATCCTCAACGGACATAAGCCTCCAATACCCTTGTTCGAGGTCCTCCACCCCCCCCGTGTCAGTCTCTCGCCTGATGATCGGGGCCACCGATGGAGCTCCTGAGGGCAAGACTGCACTAAGCCGAGGTTATTCCGCAGTCCCAGCAACCTCTTGCAAGACGTCACCGAATGTGCAAGTGCATACACCAAGCGCGGTTGCTAGAGCTGCCTCGAAACCCCACCCATAACAATCTGGTGTCTGCTGGGTCCTGGGCTATCAACCAGCATATGCGGAGTTTAAGATCTTTTACGCGCGCAACGACCCTCCTCCCCAGCATCTACCACCAAAGGGTTATGAGTTGGCGTCACAGTTTAACGCCTTGAGGCCATTGGGCTGAATGATAATAATAATAATAATAATAATAATAATAATAATAATAATAATAATAATAATAATAATAATAATAATAATAATAATAATAATAATAATAATAATAATAATAATAATAATAATAATAATGTATCTCCTGCCAATTGCTGAGCCAAAAGGCCATGTGCATCCAGTCCTCCATTCCATAAGGAAAGTCTCCACACCAATCGGTGGAATAAAGGAAGTGACGGCATAGAACATTACTCTAGGAGCTTTATACCAATCAGCCCATTGAAAAGGACCAATGGCCTATGTTCTCCCTAATAATAATAATAATAATAATAATAATAATAATAATAATAATAATAATAATAATAATAATAATAATAATAATAATAATAATAATAATAATAATAATAATAATAATAATAATAATAATAATAATAATAATAATAATAATAATAATAATAATAATAATAATAATAACAATAGTGCTTCTCTGTCCATGGCTGATGCATTTCTGCACATGCGCCTCCATCGTCTCACCCGTGAGGGGAGTACGAAGAATTGACGATAGGCTCTAATGACACCCCCGCAAGGGCAGTTCCAACACTTCCAGACGGACCGGTATGTCAATGAAAATACTGGTGGCACCGACGGGAATCGAACTGGCGACAGGGCCCAGATGGTAGAACTTGACCACTGGGCTATCACGGTGTCCAATAATAATAATAATAATAATAATAATAATAATAATAATAATAATAATAATACATACATACATACATACATACATAGTATTTACTAATACATTAACACACTGTCTGTATGTCTGTTGTTGTCGTAGGCTAACCTCTTCGAACAGGATAAGACACCTGAGGATTTGCTCTCTTTTTGTGTTCGCCGTCTGTTACAGGCCCCTTTTGTGTATGGAGAGGATGGGGATGCTGGCTCCAAAGCCAGGATCCTCTCCCCTTTTCCAGTTACCGTCAGCAAACAATGGTTTTCCACTTTCTTTGCAAGAAACGGGACACTGGAGAATAAGGGAACAAGGTTGATTGGGGAAGTAAAACCAGAGCAGTTGGCAAGAGTGTCTGCAGTTCCCATTTCTTTTTTCACTCAACACGTCCCTGCTCCACACGGCAGGTTATTGAAGGTGAAGCTAGAGTCAGCGCGATTTGCACTTGTGACCGTAGAGGAGGAGGAAAGGTTCGTTCCAAGTCAGAGGCCACCCAGAGGTAATGATATCGATAAAGCAAGCTGGCAAGACCTGGCGTCTCACAAAGCTTGGATTGTGGCGGTTCAAGAGGGCAATCGCCTCCTTTTTTATGAGCTGGCAGACGAAGCGGACGAGCGATGATGGAAGTCTGTCTGTGCAGCAGCCCTCAACGAAGTCCCGGCACACAAGCTCCTGTGCTGGCCCGATCCCAAGGTGTTAACCATGAATGAAAGCCTTCACAAAAAACACTACCCAGCCAAAAAAAGTAAACACCCAATTCAAAGAAAAAATATACAAGTTAGATCTGACTTGGAAAAGGAAGGGGGAGGCAGTGTGGGTAGATGTAGATGACATAATTTACTGCTTTCCGGGTTTCGACCCCCGTACTAACAAAGTACCTACTGCTATCATGACGACACTGGAAGGACATTTCCACCGTCAGCAGTTTGAGCACTTTAGGTTCGCTAATACGCGAAGCGTTTTTTGTGTCTCGTTTAATGTCAGTCAAGGTAGTCGTGTCACTCGACATGTAACACTATTCAATAAAATAAGCATGTAGTTGTTATACATACTCACACACCACTTGCTATATTAATGAAATAATATTACCTACAGCTTATTCAGCATGTGTACGAACTATTTGAAGCATAAAACCGGTTTTGAAACATAATGTTACACATTATTAATATTACACTAAAAATGTCACACATTATTAATATTAAAATAATGCATGTAGTTGTTATACATACTCATACACCACTTGCTATATTAATGAAATAATATTACCGGCAGGTTATTCAGCATGTGTACGAACTATTTGAAGCATAAAACCGGTTTTGAAACATAATGTTACACATTATTAATACGGTCACACATTAAAAATGTCAGACATTAATATTAAAATAATGCATGTAGTTGTTATACATACTAACACACCACTTGCTATATTAATAAAATAATATTACCGGCAGCTTATTCAGCATGTGTACGAACTTGATCAAGCAGAAAACTTGTTAATTAAGTAATAATATTAATATAATGTAACCGGCCCTTGGATTTATTAATTAATAATATTATATAACAATATTAATATTATGATCCACCGCCCAGACGCGGAGCGGTACGAGGAATCCACTCGTCGTCCATCATCTACACGCTTCTGCTTCTTCTTCTGCTTTTTTCCCCTTCCTCCTGTCTTCTTCCTCTTCGAAGAAGAAGAAGAAGAAGAAGGCTGAGAAGAAGAAGAAGCAGAAGAAGAAAGAGGAAGAGGAGAAGAAGAAGCAGAAGAAGAAATAGGAAGAGAAGGAGAAGGAGCGAAGGCAGTTTGCACGCGTCCGGTAAAAACTGATGGCTCCGGTTGGCTCAGTTCATCGAGCCAAGCGTCCACATCACCGGGGCAAATCTCATCCCACCTCCCATACTCCAACCCATTCACTCCCATGCAAAGTTCCTCATGCTTTTTTTTTCCAAAGCCGCCTACTCACCCTGTACCTAGCCCCGCACCCTACCTCACACCTTGCCCATTTCCTACTCTCCTCCCACACATCTCGCACAGGGTTAAGACAAGCTCTCCAGTGCTGGAGCATACACTCGACATCGTCTGTCCAGCGTCGGCTCGAGCACATGAAGTGAGCTCGCTTAGGCTTCCGTTGTATAACTCTATGCCTTGTGTGTTGAAGTCGGAAAGGGTGAGGTTAGGGGTAAGAAGCAGCAGCTCAAAGGCATGATCAACAAAAATGTGAACATAGATAGTTATGAAAGCCGGTGATAAAATTGGCAGTCTAGCTGCCCTATCTGCCGGTGACTCTGCGTCTATGTCATCCGGCACCCGGCCCCGTGGAAAGGTAGCGCGATGAAAGAATCGGCGCATGGCTTGTTGATGTTTGAGTATGTGTACCACCTCTTCCCCCTCCGATTTATGAAGCCCTAACCACAACGTGTGCCACTCCACCCACAGCTTCCGCAACTCCTCTCCTCTCTTTGAATCCTTGTCACCTTCCACTATCACTCCCAAGTTTATGCTATACTCCTTCACCTTCTCCCCCAACTTCCTTGCCATGCAACCATTAAGTTCTTTCCACTTAAAGTTGCATGTGCTCTCTTTGTCTTCCATACCCTTCGCCCCAAACCACCAGTACACCCCCCCTCTCTTCAGCTCCCCTCTTATTCTATCCAACACCTCCAAGTGTTTCTCTTGTCCCCACTCTATCTTCTTCTTCAAGTCAGGGTCATGACGAGCCTGGGCCCCAATGGAGCCATGCAAGGCCTCGTGGATTGCATGGTTTAGTAAACGGTTCTGAACCCTGATGAAGAAATGTAATGTGTCTGGTATCCGACGCTTGAGAGGTATCCAGGGGAAGAGGTCGACCCTATCACCCATGGCTGGGTGTGTACACTTCTCAGCGTCGGATACTATGGGGTGGTTGGTGAGGACGTCTTGAAGTTGCGGGCCTTTTGTGATCAGACAGTATATACATGGGTTAGTTGATCTAAAACTACCCGATGAATGTCCAGCCACAGTGGCCATAAACTTCAAGTCTCCTCCCAACCAAAACGTGAACTTGCGGCGAACTGTGGTGGGGTTGGGGTCGCCTTCCGTGATATAATAATCTCCCTCCTCCTGCAACTGTCTAAGGTCCTCCCTAAATGTGGTTGAGCTTAATGATTGGTAATTATCCCCAGCAGGAGTGAGAGCAAAAGGAAAAATGAAGTCTGTGGCATTAAACTTCCTGCGCAGTTGTTTATCTTCCGGTATTACCCGGAGGATCCACAGTGTGCTTGTCTTGTTCTTGCTGATGGCGCGACCATCAGCTTGAAGAAGAACATCCACATTCGGCTCTTGCAAGCCGTATGTGCTGCACACCCACCACAGGACTTTACGTGGACACGGCTTCACTTCTTTGGGAACCTCCTCTAACTGGTGGCATTCGGCAAATGTAGGTTTTAAGTCAAACTGCTGCTCAACTTTTTGACCAAGGTCCTTCCTAGCTTCTTGGAATTTAGAAAAAGGAAGGTCCTTGTTCAAAAAGCCATGCGATTTCAGTTTGTTTAAAACTGCCTGACTAATATTCTCGTCATCTGCGAATAATATGAGTGACATGAGTTGTTTGTATAAATCGGAGTTTTTACCTCCTATGGTGGGCGAGTGTGAGTGCAGATCGTAATTTTTGCGCGCCCACTTGTACCACTGCTTAGTTACAAACTCTACTTCTTCACCTGCCCTATCTGCTAAGTGTTTGGCAAAAGCATCCTGCATAATCCTAACATCTGATCTTATGTTTCGTTTTCCTCTCTCATCTACCTGGCTGTAACTCTTTCTCATTCTAGGGGCACAGGACAGCACAGCCTTATGTTTATCAGTTTGAAACTCTACAAAGTGACTGCCTGAAAAAGGTGAGGTGATATGGCGAGTAATTTGTAGTGATGGATGAGTATGTATGTGTGAAGGGAGAGGAGAAAGAATAGAAAAGTGTTTTTGTATGTCGGAAATGTCCTTGCCGCAAGAGGACTTTACCTTGTTTGACCTCTCTAGCGTTGTGTAAGGCACGTCCTTGCTTTGCCTGGTGTTGGGACCTATCAACCACAAATGTGTACAAACAAGCACGTTATGTGACACTTTACCTGCAAAAAAGTGCTGAAAAAGAAGCCGTATCTGCGGAAAACAATGAATAAATGCAAATCAAACGCACAGAGGACATACAAAAACATGTAGGTACGAAATGGATTGAGAAATGACCGTGATAGTGGCCTCTATGTTGACTTCGTCTCCAGCCGCAACGATGGCGACAGAGGGTCCTCGTTGCTGTAGCTCCAAGTCCACACCCTTGGCTTCCAGTTCCGCAACTGTAGGGGAGAACAAAGAACACACACATACAATATGCATTACAGCTGTTACATGCAAGAAAAATAGATCACACACAACACACACACACACTCTACTCACACACAGTTCCAACATACAAACAGAAACAGAAACACACACAAAACACATAGAAACAGCATGCAGGCACTCACCTAATTCTCTCTGAGCCTTTCTGGAGGCCTTATGAATCATTATCTTACATAACAGGCACAGAAAATATGATGTATGTATACTAAACAAACGAAAACAAGCACTAAAATTCGAAGAAATTGGTGTTCAGAAAAAGGGGCTTACTCCTGTTGTCGTTGTGCTTTTTTTGCAGCTTTTTTAGTTTTTTGCTGGGAAAGCAGTTCTCTACCCCTGCTGTCTTTTTTTTCATTTTTTCGTAGGTAGGATCGCTTGATAGGGGCTTTGTCTTTTTTTTCGCCAAGTCAAAATGTATTGCCGGTTTTTCCGGTACTGATGGCATTTTTATGTTGTGAAATGCCGAGTTTGCTTACGGGCCCGCGGCACCAGTTTCAAGTCGGAGGTACATGTGTTCGCAGCGAGTGTGTGTTCAAACCACGTTGTTTCAAGCAAAAGCAAGCATGACACAAGTGTTTTCATCAGAAAACATGTTATTTCCTGTATTTGAAATCCTTATTATCGATTTCAATTTTCACATTTGACGACATAGCAAGTATGGCAGTTTTTAACTGACAAATGCTGTTTGCATGATGCACTCTGCACTCATTACTAGTCTCATTTTTACGCAAAAGTGCACAAATGAATTCAAATTTTATGTTGAGCAATTTTGCCAGGTTTTTGCAGAGAAGTACGGTATAAAACAAAAACTAGGAAAACATAGATCGAAAACTAGTTAGTCAAGATTCAGAACATACCCTCAGATCACAGCAATAGCTTATAGGAACTGAAAACCTTAATACAGGAAAGTCCATTCCCACTACAAACATTGAATTCTGCGCAGACAGCACCTCAAAATCTTGAATATTGAATGAGATTACTCGCTGCGAAATATTTAATGATTCTACCGACCACTAGAACCTACATATACCAGGCTCAGAGAAAACTCAATTTTCAACCAAAACAAAAAAACTTACTCAAAACAGCCTTAAAAAATCTTCTTTTTTTTTACACTTGAATGTCGCTAGCAATATTAATATATATCGGGTAGGCAGGCATACTAATGTATTTGTTCGGTGATAGCCTTCCGCACACCCTGATAAAACACTTTAAGTGAATAAGGTCTACCAGACCTGCGACCCGGCCGCGCTGTTCACTAGCACGCTACAAGGCTCTATAAACTGTTAGACTGTTTTAATAACCTGCAAGTACTATACCAGCTATGAAATGCAGAGGTCAGCAGTAGAACTTTATTGAGAAAAACGCGCAAGCGAAGGCGCGCAAATACTAGCTCGGCCGGACATAAGAAATGGCTCTAACGACACACATCACCGTATGATATGCCGTGCTTACTGACTAACATAATTAATTATATTAATAACTCTAACAAAGAACTCAGCCTGCTGCTGAATAAGAGTGGTGAATAAAGGTTACTTATTATTAATACTACAATACAAGATTCTTAAGTAGTAAATTTCACTAGTAATGCTACTTCTCTTTTTTGCGTTATAATATCGAATCTGAAACTAATGCTGCTCGTAGGGATCGTACCGGTACAAGCATATATACATATTAATACCATATACAATAACGAAAATCAAGCGTCAACAATCTGTAATTCCTGTCTTCAAAGTCGTTGAGTGGTCGGGAAAAAAAAAAAAAAAGAGGGGGGGGGGGGGCTATGACCAGAACTTGTCGCTAGCTATGTGACACCACTATTTTGCCGGTCGTTAAGGTCGTCTTCCCACTCAGCCCTATGAGTGGCAAGTATTTATTAAAATAGTGCTTGCGTAAAATAGGTGCTCAGTCTGATACCGGTAATACAAAACATCAAAACCTTCCCTCAAACGAAGTTGAGCGA
>WBZZ01003736.1:112500-125000 GCA_019918135.1 Paulinella micropora | reverse complement strand
TGTCCAGTACACCTAAAGATAAATATGCTTGGTCTATCAGCGCCGTGTGTCAAAAGACATCTCCGAAGACACAGGCATCCATTTTAAAAAGATAAAGCTATAAATATAGATATATGGATCAATGCAGGTAGTAGGTAAATAGGAAAAAGGTATGTACCTCGCACGAAAGACTGGTCGATGGCTGCCAGGTCGGCACGGGTGAGAGGTTGGCCGACCAGGGGCTTCCAGAAGAAGGAGGGCAGGTCCAAGGGCATGAGAATGCCGGTGCGCATTGCTACATCACATTACATCACATTGCATTACATCACATTACATCACATTGCATTACATCACATCAAAATACATTACATTACATTTACATCACATCACATCACATCACATTACATCACATTACATTACATTACATACCTATGCCCATCAGGCGGCCCAAGAACTGGTACATTTGCATTACATTACATCACATCACATCACATTACATCACATTAAATGACATTACATGACATACCTATGCCCATCAGGCGGCCCAAGAACTGGTACATTTGCAGACAAGAGGAGGAGTCGGCGGCGGGGCGAGGGATCAACTTCTCCCTCCCCTCGCCGATCCCCACCTAAATATGATGATAATAAGCATCATAATTAATAATGATGATAGTAATAGTGCTTCTCTGTCAATGGCTGATGCATTTCTGCACATGCGCCTCCATCGTCTCACCCGTGAGAGGAGTACGAAGAATTGACGATAAGCTCTAATGACACCCCCGCAAGGGCAGTTCCAACACTTCCAGACGGGCCGGTATGTTCAATGAAAATACTGGTCCAGAAATAGACCGGTATGTTCAATGAAAATACTGGTGGCACCGACGGGAATCGAACTGGCGACAGGGCCGATGATAGTAATAATAATAATAATAATAATAATAATAATAATAATAATAATAATAATAATAATAATAGTAATAGTAATAATAATAATAATAATAATAATAATAATAATAATAATAATAATAATAATAGTCATAATAATATTATTAATCATAATAATAATAATAATAATAATAATAATAATAATAATAATAATAGTGCTTCTCTGTCAATGGCTGATGCATTTCTGCACATGCGCCTCCATCGTCTCACCCGTGAGGGGAGTACGAAGAATTGACGATAAGCTCTAATGACACCCCCGCAAGGGCAGTTCCAACACTTCCAGACGGACCGGTATGTTCAATGAAAATACTGGTCCAGACGGACCGGTATGTTCAATGAAAATACTGGTGGCACCGACGGGAATCGAACTGGCGACAGGGCCCAGATGGTAGAACTTGACCACTGAATAATAATAATAATAATAATAATAATAATAATAGTAATAGTAGTAATAATAGTGCTTCTCTGTCAATGGCTGATGCATTTCTGCACATGCGCCTCCATCGTCTCACCCGTGAGGGGAGTACGAAGAATTGACGATAGGCTCTAATGACACCCCCGCAAGGGCAGTTCCAACACTTCCAGACGGACCGGTATGTTCAATGAAAATACTGGTCCAGACGGACCGGTATGTTCAATGAAAATACTGGTGGCACCGACGGGAATCGAACTGGCGACAGGGCCCAGATGGTAGAACTTGACCACTGGGCTATCACGGTGTCCAAAGTAATAATAATAATAATAATAATAATAATAATAATAATAATAACAATAATAATAATAATAATAATAATAATAATAATAATAATAATAATAATAGTGCTTCTCTGTCAATGGCTGATGCATTTCTGCACATGCGCCTCCATCGTCTCACCCGTGAGGGGAGTACGAAGAATTGACGACAAGCTCTAATGACACCCCCGCAAGGGCAGTTCCAACTGCAAGGGCAGTTCCAACAATAATAATAATAATAATAATAATAATAATAATAATAATAATAATAATAATAATAATAGTGCTTCTCTGTCAATGGCTGATGCATTTCTGCACATGCGCCTCCATCGTCTCACCCGTGAGGGGAGTACGAAGAATTGACGATAAGCTCTAATGACACCCCCGCAAGGGCAGTTCCAACACTTCCAGGAATAATAATAATAATAATAATGATTATCTACCTGGCGGTTGGGCGAGGGGATCAGCAAGGGCAAGAGAAAGACGCCAAACGAACCTATGTATGTATGTATGTATGTATGTATATATGTATGTATGTATGTATGTATGTATGTATGTATGTATGCATGTTATGTATGTATGCATGTATGCATGTATGTATGTTTGTATGTATGTATGTATGTATGTATGTGTGTGTGTGTATGTATGTATGCATGGATGTATGTGTGTACGTATGTATGTACGTGTGTATGTACCGTCGCCGGGCACTGCCATCAATTCGCGAGACATATCAGTAAAGAGCTGGCGGTAGGGCCCTCCCTCCCCCACCACGTTCTCTCCCCTGAAGTCCACGTCCATGGCCGTGTGCGGGTTGGCCCCGGTCGGCCGCGGGGTCAAGAACATGGCCGGGTCCAAGCTCCAGAGCTGGGACATGGCCTGTCCGAAGACGGTTTTCTCCACCTCGGCCGGGCCGGGCATGTACCCGCCTTGCAACGGGCCGGTGCCGGCCTCCTGTCCTGCGCCCGGCTCGTTCTGTGCTGCCACAGCAGCCGTGCTGGTGCCTAGGGCAGGAGGTTCGGGCCGAGCTGCAGCGGCGGCCAGGCGGTCCACAGACAAACGAGGCTTGGCGCCAGACCGCCGTTTGCCGGTGTAGGCTAATACTTGCGTTACGTAGTCGGTCTTGACTCGTCGCAGCAGCAGCCCGCGCAGCGTGGACAGGCGAGAACCGCCATCTGCCAAGAGCTCTCCGGCCTCGCTGTCGCCCAGGTCCAGCAGAGGCAAAGACTCGGACAAGCAGAGGTTGAAGTAGGCCAGTAGCCAGCTGCGGCGCAGGATCACGGCCGGGGCCAGCTTCGCCAAGCTCGGGTAGGTGGTGGCGAAGGACGCGCCCGCGCACGTCGTTTTGAGTTTCGCCGCCAGCTCGCTGGAGGGAGCGGGCAGAACCGTGACACCTTCCCCACTGCCCTCCAGGACGTCGAGCAGACGGACTAGCTGCAGGTCCATAGACAGTTTCCAGCTGGAGCGATGTTCTGACATGAGAAGGAAGGCAGCTACTAAGGCCGAGGCTCCGGGGACTAGCAGCCCGTCGAAAGGAGAGGAGGAGGAGGAGGAGGAGAAGGAGGAGGTGGTGGTGGTGGTCGTGGTGGTGGAGGAGGAAGGTGCGGGCTGACGGCTGGGTCGTTCCTTCTTGTCCTTTTTCTTGGCGGAGGAAGAACGGCGCTTAAAGGAGGAGGAGGAGGAGGAGGAGGAGGAAGAAGAAGAAGAAGAAGAAGAAGAAGAAGAAGAAGATGATGATGATGATGTGGGGGTGGTGGCGTCGGGAGGAGAGGAGGAGGAGTGTCTACTAGACCGACGCGTGCGGTGAGCAGAGCGCAGGAAGGCATGCTCAGCCAGAGTGGAAGGAGGCGGGGAGGACGCAGACCAGGACGGGCGGAGCGACTTGAAGACCTAGTAAGTAAGTAAGTAAAATATGTAAAGTAATTAAAGCAAGGAAAGTAAGTAAAGTAAGTAAAGACCGCTTCGGCGATGGTCTCGGGTAGATGGTAGTACTCGGGAGAGTAGAAGTTATCGAGTAAGGCCAGCGCATCGCACAAGCTGCTGAAGAAGGGTTGGGGCCAGGTGGTGACACGCACGTCTGGGTTTTCTGTGGCGGCGGAGGGAGATGAAGCCGATAAGGAGGTGAGGGAGGGAGTAGATGCGGTAGGAGTGGAGGCAGAAGAGGTTGAGGTACAAGTGGAGGTGGCAGTCGCCTTGGGTGAAGTAGCAGCAGCAGCAGCAGCAGCAGTAGTAGTAGTAGTAGTAGTAGTAGTAGTAGTAGTAGTAGTAGTAGTAGTAGTAGTAGTAATAGTAGTAGTGGTAGTGGTGGTGGTGGTGGTGGTGGTGGTAGTGGAAGCAGTAGTGGTAGTAGTGGTAGTGGTAGTGGTATTCGAAGACGAGGAGGATGAGGGAGAAGCAGGAGAGGAGGAGGAG
This sequence comes from Paulinella micropora, assembly GCA_019918135.1. Lineage (NCBI taxonomy): Eukaryota > Cercozoa > Imbricatea > Euglyphida > Paulinellidae > Paulinella > Paulinella micropora. The sequence continues at coordinate 120,935 of WBZZ01003736.1, read as the reverse complement.
GAGGAGGATGATGATGAAGATGAAGATGAGGAGGAAGAGGAAGAGAATGCAGTAGCAGCAGAAGCCATAGACAGGCTGATCTCCAGCGCTGCCTTCATCTCCGCGTCATCATCGTCCTCATCTTCATCATCCTCCTCCCTGCCCATGCCTCCATCGTCACCGTCCTCGTCCTCTTCCTCCATCCCCATCCCTTCCATCTCATCCAGTCCTAACTCACCCATTTCTTCGTCTTCATCCGTGCCTCCGCCCTCAGGTTGTTCCACACTGTCGGAGAGTCTAAACTCAGGCAACGCCATGGATGGCAGGACGATATCACTATTCCGCAGCGGTGAGGAAGCAGAGAAGTCGCCTAAGAGCTGCTGCATCATGCTGGAGGCATGTGCAGAAGCAGCGGAAGAGGAAGAAGAAGAGGAAGAAGACGACGAGGAGGAGGAAGAAGATGAGGGGGAGGAAGATGAGTCCGACGAGGAGGCTGAGGAGGAGGAGAGAGAGCCTAGGCGAGAGGCGATGCCCGAAGGAGAGAGCACGGGCAAGGCGGCAGACGCAGGCACGGAGGGAGAGCTGGGTTTGGAGCTGGAGGCTGCAGCAGGGGTGGAAGGAAACGTAGTCGGGGTGCTGAGCGAGGGGGCAGTTTTCGGGTCAGGCAGGTTGATACAGTACAGAAAGTGCTCCGGCCCGAACGTGGCACGGTACACGGCCAATAGCTCAGCTAGGGCCTGAAGGTACTTTGGCAAGGAGATGTGCTTGTTCTCCGGGGTGGCACCCGCTGCCGCTCCGGCCAGTGAGGAGGATAGCCCGGTGCGCGGCGTGCTGGCCCCGCCGAGACCAAACTGCGGGCCAGCCTGGCTAGCGTGGACCTTGTGCAGAGAGTTCATTTCCGTGTGGAGTGCTTTCACAAGCGCAGGAGGGACCGGGGAGACCAGTCCATTTCCTGCCTCGGTCGCATGCGCGTACGTGATGGTGAATGGACTGAGGGAACCTCCGTAGTTGCTCACAGACGACTTGCGTGAGAGCTGTTTCTTGTAGTTGGCGCTCGGCTCCACCCGCCCCACGGCCTTCTTCTCCAGATGCTTCTTCTCCGCGGCTTTCTTGCGACTGTCCTCGGCCTCTGACTGGACCTTGCGAGCGTTGATCCCTTCGATCTCCATAGCGCGCAGCCCCACCGCCAACAAACGAAACACAACCTCGCCTAACACCGGGCCCAGTTTCGGCGCCCGTACAAGGAACAAAAGCCCCTCCATGGCCCTGGCCAGCGCTGAGCGCCACACCACCGGATCACCCAGCTCGGAGACGGCACCCGCTGCCCCTTTCTCCGTGGAGGAGGCTTGCAGGCACTTGCGCGTGATCAGGGTCAACATCCAGCAGGCAGGGCTAAAGTGGGCCGCTACCGGCACGCAATCCAAGGCTACGCGCATGGAGCGGCGTGTCTTAGCGTCTTTGGGAGAGGCAGAGACCCACACCCGGTCCGCGTCTACGACGAAAGGCTCTTGAGCAGAGGGTGAGGAACCACTCACAGCCTTGATGAGTTTGGTCCCAGCCTCATCGCTGAAGAACAGGACACGGTCCTCTCCGTTGAGGCGTGCGGATGTGCGGAAGCTTACCACCAGCGCGCGGGTACCGGGCGCGGCCTGCAGTAGTCTGCGCTCTTCCACATCTTCCAGCAGCTCCTTGTCCGTTCCCGAGTGCGTGTCCAAGCCCAGGGAGCTGTTAGCCACGGCGAAGGAGGAGCGAGCGAACAGGTTGCGACACAGCTCGGGCTTGTGCCGCAGAGCGGCCTCGAAGATCGCCGCCATCACCGGTGGCAGTTCCGCCTGGTCTGCTCGTAAGGAAGGCAGTCTTTCTGCTGCTACTAACTGCAGCACCGTCAGGTACATAGGGCCCCACAGGCCCATCTGTTTGGTCTGGCTAGGGGTCGGGGTGGGCTCGACTGCCTTCTCTGTCTTTTCGTCGAGGGCCGCCTTGGCTTCCTTGTCTTTCCCTTTGCCTTTGTCCTTACCCTTGCCCTTTCTGCTCGGGGGCTTCTTCTTCTTCCTCTTGTCTGTCTCGTCCTCTTTGGCCGCTTTCTGGTCTTGGGCTTTGCCGTCTGGCGCGGACGCAGCCTCAGTCTCGCTGCCACCGGCCACCAGCAGGTGCGGACAATTGGACAGCACATTCAACACCGAGCGCCGAGCATACAAATGGGCCAGACCGACCCCGTCTTGGCTGGAAGAGGAAGGAGCGGAGGAGATAAGGGAAGAAAAGAGCGCAGCCACATCGGCTGGTGTGTCGAGTCCAACAAACACATCGTTGCAGTCCGGCGGCGTGGCGCGCAGCAGTGCAGGTGACATCCACCACTCTTGCAGCATGCACCTCTCCACCTCCACGAAGCGCACCAGTGCTAGTCCGGCCGCGGTGTCCACCGACATCACCACGCCGGGCCGACCTGCGTAGTCTGACATGGCCGGCGTCCACACCTTGGTACCCGGATCCCCAGGACCAGCTACGATCCCGATCTTCTTGGGGACGCTCGGCGAGGAAGAGGAGGCAGGGGAGGAGGAAGGCGGCATGGCGCCGAGCGCGCGCCGCAAAGCAGCAGAGCTGGCGCCGCTGGGCGCGGAGCCGCTTCCGCCGTTGCCGCTCAAGGCTCTCAGCAGGTGCTGTACCGCCTCCTCCTGGGCACTGCGCACGCTGCTGCGACTGGAGGTGACGGCGCTGCCGCTGCCGCTGCTCGCGTTCGGCGCCGCCACCGCGCTGGCGCCCTCCTGACTCTTCCGGAACTGGGGTGGCACTGCTGCCACCAGCACGCGGAGGCCAGGCCGGAGGTCCTTGAGCTGCAGAGTAGGCCGGCAGTCTTCCCCTGTTTCCCCTTTGCCGCTCGACAGTCCGGCCCCGTTACTCGGCGCTGAGCCAGTGCTGTTCTCTGTGGTCAGGACGCGTGAGGTCTGGGACGGCGCCTCGGGTACGCGCGGAAGCACGTCGGAGAGCATCAAGAGCGCGTTCTGGCGAGCCGGGCCAGGCTCCTGCAGCTCACCCATCACCGAGCTCACCATGGCGGGATCCACCCCGCGCCCTCGCAGCTGCGCCTCGATCTCCATTAGCCATTCCTCTTCCGCCGGGTCCTTGACGCCGGAACCACCCGCGCTGTCGGCAGGCCGCAGAAAGGAGCGGCCCAACACATGCGCCTTGCTGCGGTTGCCGTCGTACTCATACTTGACCACCGCGGACTCGACCTCGCTGTCGTCGACTTCAGCCTGTTCCACGCCCGCAGACAGCACCAGCTCTGCCTTCTTCTCCGACGCCCCGCCCTCCTCGTCTCCCGCGTCCTCCTTCTTCACGGCAGATTCTTTCTTGCTCGCCTCCGTCGCCACCTTGAGCGCGTCCTCGTCTCTAATCGCCCTCTCGATCTCGGCGGGAGCACTTGGGTTATCAAAGAGCCACATGACCGCCCTGTCCGCATTGTCTTGGTGCAGCTCCAAAGCCTTGAGCGCCCTCCTTTGGTCGTTCCCAAGCAGAGCTCCACAGGTCATGAGCAGCTGCTCCGCCAACTCCTTGCGCTGCTCCTCACGAGCTACCCGGGCCACCTCCCGAAGCTTCTCGCGCTCCGCCTCCTCGGCCTTGATCTTTGCCTCCGCCTCCGCTGCTTTCTTCAGGCGTTCCGCCTTCTCCTCGTCGTCTTCTCCCCCTCTGGCCTGTTCCTGGACGCCCAGGTAGCGGAAAGGCTCTTGTCCAAAGTTGATAGAGACACGCGTTCCCGCCTGACTGAACCCAACCGCTGGAAACAGCTTAGTGGTTGTATGGGATGGAGAGAGCGACTTGGCTGCCCCGAACGCGACGCCGTTCTTTGTGAAGAAGATATGCCCTTGCGTCATGTCCCAGCCACAGCCCAGCACATCGCCGCGAGACAGCGTGGAATCCGCGTAGGAGCGAGACTCCTCCTTTTGCCGCACCATGGCGATGAACAGCCCATCTTTGCCTGATAGCCGCAGCGAACCCTCGCTCCAGGACACACTCCGTACCACAGTGGCGGTGCCGCGATCGCTGCTGCTGAGCGTATGTCCGAGACGAGCTCCGGAACCGGACCCCGGACCAGCTCCGCTGTCCGCGGACGGGGAGGGACTCAGTCCGACCGACACGGGGTTGGCGCTCAGCAGTGTGACCTCGAAGTAGTGCATGGGGAGGGAGACATCGACGCCCACATCCGCCAGCAGCAAAGCCTCCTGACCAGTCTTGCGCGGTCGAGTGCGCGAGCCCGGCGGCCCGCCCAAACCCATGTATGACAGCTGGTCCTCATAACGCCTCAGCTGCTGGCCAGACCGCCCGGAAGACGAGTCGGTGTGTCGGGTAAACTGTACGGTGCGCCTATCTGGCGTCTCGAAGATGCAGAAGTGCGCATGCTGCGTCCCGAACTTGGACGGCAGGCGCTTGGCCGAAGCGGCGTAAGGAAAGTGAGGAAGCAGCATGGCAAGCCCCTGAGGGTCCCGGTCGCTGCCTGGTCGATTGCTTTGGGATTGGCGAGTGGCGGCAGTGCGTTGTTCGCCAGAATCGCACGGGCGCCGGAAGTCTAGTGAGCGCTCCAAACCGCGCAGGAAGCGCCCTTCCAGCTCGTGCAGCTGTGCGGAAGGCCTGCAGTGTTGTCCGAGCTTCAGCAGCAGCTGGAGCAGCTCGGGCTGTTTGGACACGGCCAGACTGTGCGCCTTGTGCTCCAACAGCACGCACAGCGCCCGCAGCGCGCCCAGCTGCAGCAGCGCCTTCAAGCGGACTTGCGCCTCGTCCGCCGTGTTCGCCTGCTGTCCTTTCTCCTGTCCCGCACTGCCCTTGCCGTCCTTGTCCACCGCCTTCTCCGCCTTGCCCTTGCTCTCCTGCTTCCCTCTGTTGCTGCCGTCTTTCCCCTCGGTGACGTCGCTGTTGCGTTGTAAGAAGGCGCGTTGTAGAAACACGGTCACCGCGCTCAAGAACGCAGGCTCCATATCCCAGAGCGAGCCGCCGTTGCTCCCCGCTTCACCTTCACTCTTTCCCTCTTTACCGTTCCCCTCCTTGCCTTTTTCTATGTCCTGGTCGCCGGGCTTTGTGGACTCGCCGGCTGCCCCGTTGGCCCTGGGCGGTCCGGACAGACCAGCGGCGGCGTGAGGGGCACTGCTCACCGCGACAAGCTGAGATAGCGCCACCTGGGTGGGCTCAGGCTCGAGATCACAGAGCACAGTGGCCGTGTCCATCCCGGGAGTGTAGCCCACCACGGTGCCCAGCAGGGCCGGGTCCTCCTCATCGCGAAACACTTGCACACGGCCGCCAAGGCGTAGAGTTTCTTTGAAACCGCCCACTAATGCCAACGCACCCAGTGTAGGTGCCACCAGCTCCTCCTGCTGGTTTTGGTCGCTGGCATGGCGCAGGCGCTCCAGCCGCTCCAAGAGCGTGCCGAGCGAGGATAAGCGCTCACTCAAGCAACCCTGGACTTCATTTCGCCAGCCTGACTCCGCAGCCACGGCGCGCAACAGAGCGATGAGCTCGGACGCCAGCTGAAGGCAAGCCGCACCGCCGAACCAAATCGCTGGCCCAGCAGCGGCCAGCTCCTGGTTGCGCAGGAGACCGTTTTCGGCTACGGGAGGAGCCACCCCGACACAGAAGCCTCGTTTCGCAATCAACCTGGCCAGCTTCTCACAGTCGCTCTTGGAGCCCTGCAGAAGAGAGGCCCGGCCCGTGTTGCGCAGTTGCGTGCGCAGGTTGGCCTTCATTTCGGGCGCTTTGAAGAGCTTGTACAAGGTGTCCTTGTTCGCGCCCAGCAGCAGCGATAAGAACTGCTGAGGAGTCTGTTCAGGGTCGGTGTTCCAGACGCACAGGTCGTAGAGCTGGGTTGAGGAGGGGGAGGAGGAAGAAGACGAGGAGGAAGAAAAGGAAGAGGAGGAGGAGGCAGAGGTGGAAGAAGAGGGAATCTCCAGCGAGCGTCGTGTGCTGCGCTTCTTGCTGTCCAGGCCGGCCCCGTGCTCGTGGAACGGCCGGCCCACCTTGTTCGGGAAGAGGATGGGCGGGATGGACGGCGCGCCCACCAGGAGGTGGCCCACCAAGTCCAGTAATTTCCCGACCAGCTGCTTGCAGAGTTCCGGGGCGGCGTCCCGCAGCGATGGCACGATCCCTTGCCTGGTCAGCACGTACCTCAGCAAGCGCAGCACGAGGCGCTGTACTCGCAGCGTGGCGTGAGTCAGCAGGCTCAGCAGCAGCTCCAACGTGTCCTTGCGAGTCAAGAGCTGCTGGCCTGCTGGGCTGACTCGAAGTCGAAAAACTAGCGTTAGCAGCTCAAACAAAGCTAAGTCCCAGTTCTCCGCCGTGATCTCCCCCTCCTGCTCATTATTGCCACTGTCCGGACTCCCACTACTGGCTTCCTGCACGGCCGGGCCGGCGCCACCACCCGCGGGAGATTTGTACTCCCGCTGTTTTTTCTCGGGTTTCTCGGTCGAGTCGGTGAGTTCGCTTCTGCTGTTGCCCCGGCCGCGCGAGCCGCTGCTACTTGGTCGCCGCCGTTTCCTCTTGGATGCGCTGCCTTCTCTCGTCTTCTGACTGGTCGGGGTTGAAATAGCAGACGGTGGGGAGGAAGGGGTGTCCCAGACGGGACCCCCCTGTGCCTTGGCGGTGGCTTGCAGCTTGTGAGCCTCCAGCTGCAACTGATAGGCCAGCATCTCCACCAGCTCCTTGTGGAACGCCATCACGTCTTGTGCAGCGGTCTCGCCGCCGGCCGCTGTGGGACAGCTCCAGAGACAGGCTGTGCAGAGTCTTGCGAACAAGCGGCGCGCGTTAGTGCGCAGTTGCTGAGAGGAGCTGGGGAAGCCTCGCGCCGCCCCCGCCGAGACAGCGGAGGAGGAGGAGGAGGAGGTGGAGGAGGAGGAGGAGGAGAAAGAAGAAGAAGAAGAAGAAGAAGAAGAAGAAGAAGAAGAAGAAGAAGAAGAGAAAGGCGAAGTGGACGCCTCGATAGCAGAGGTGTGATTCATCGTGCGCTGCAGCACAGGAAAAAGGCGCGCTTTCCGCAGAATGGACATGTCCCGCGCAGGAAACATCAGGCCCATAGCGTCTAGGCAGAGTTGCTTGGTGGAGATGGCGGTGGCGGGGTCAGCCAACTTCACCACCAGCTGCTTGAGCACGGCGAAGAGTTGCGTGCGGACCGCGCGGATCAGGTCGGGGCCACACCCGTGCAGCTTGTGCATGTAGTGCGGCCCTTGCCACGACTCAGGGGAGGTCCAGCAACGACGTATGCCGGGCCCGAGCCCCAGCAGCAGCGAGTTGCCCACTAGGTCGTTCCGGCAATTGCGCAAGAGTTGCTGCAGGGACTGCAGCGCCTGCGCGCGCGCCGTGGCCGCCTTCTGCCGCCTCCTCAACGCTTGGCTGTACTGGTGCGGGGGCACCGGCGTGGTCAGGAACGCCACCAGCGTCCGCAGTTTTCCCGCGGAGAAGCCGCGCTCCGGGGAAGCAGAGGTAGTGGAGGCGGAATGGGTAACGGAGGAGTGTTCGCTATTCGCGCTCATGACGCTGTCGTTGTCGCTCAGCCAGCCAGAGCCACCTGGGGAGGAAGGGTTGAACTGGTTGCGTCGTTGCCAGCGCTGGAAGGAGATCTGCCGGTCGACGGGCCTGGGCGGTGCAGGGATTGTGTTTGCAACTTCGTTAGTGTCGTTGGGTGTTCTCTGCCCTTCGGGCAAGTCCTCGGGGTCGTAAGAAGGCCCCCGCACCATCGGTCGCTTGTGGAAAGAGTTTGCTCTTGAGAGAGACAAAGGCTCGTCCACCACTTCGTCCGCGTCGCGGGCTTGCATCGGGCTGCGCGCAGCTTTGCGTTGGCTGTTGGTGCGTTGGGACAGCGAAGGAGAGTGCGGGGAAGGTCCCGGCAACATCAAGACACGATTCGCACCCCCTTCCGAGTCCACCGGGCGCAGCTGCAGCGAGAACTTAGCTCGCGCCGCAATCCAATCTGCTACGGTCTCGTGCGCATGCGCAGATGTAAGCTCGGTCGGTGCGCGCGCCGCCAGGGGGGGCGAAGTGGCATTTGGGGAAGTCAGCAGCGCGTCCTTATCAGCCGGGCCGGCCGCGCCCGCAGCAGCAGAAGAAGCCGGAGCAGATGCGTAGCCGGCGTAGTAGCGCGCGTCACTGCACAATGCTTTGGCTAGCTTCTTGATGTGCTGGTCAACATGGGCCGCGGCGGCAGCTGGCTGCTGCTCCGTGCTGTTGCCGCTGCTGTTTATGGGGCCGGCAGGTGCAGGGGAGGAGGCAGCAGGGGCCGAGGAGGCAGAAGACACGCCAGACAAGCACTTGAGCTGTGCCATGAGCGCGCGCTCTTGCGAGTCAAGCCGCTGCAAAAGCTCCGTCTCGAGCAAACTTAATAACTCGGCCTCTTCCTTGATCTCCAAGACAGGACTGCCAGTCTCGGGCTGGGTCTGGCGAGAGACCGCCATCACGGCCTCTTGCCAGGAGAGCTGAGCTGT
>WBZZ01003736.1:90000-92500 GCA_019918135.1 Paulinella micropora | reverse complement strand
CTTCATTTTTATTGAGAGAACAATTTTACAATTGGACTCAGGGAACGTCCACGTGAAAAGTATAGCCAGTAAGTTATACCTTTATCTAAGGTGGAAACCTAGTTATTCAGTACTAGTTGAGCGTATTAAGGAAGATATCGATATTAAATTAGTATTCAGCTGCTCAGTATTAATATTATATTATAGTTATTAAAATTAATATTTCTGTTTAGATATATTGTGCGGTGATATTAATATTATGTTGTTATGTTATGTATATATGTTATTGTAAAGGTGTAGTCGTTTATGTGCGGCGGCCCCCTCTCTCTCTTTCTCTCTCCTTCTTCTTCGCTTTTATTGAGAGAACAATTTTTACAATTGGACTTGTAAGTTATACCCTCATCAAAGGTGGAAACCTAGTTATTCAGTTGAGCGTATTAAGATCTCTCTCTCTCTCTCTCTCTCTCTCTTTCTGGCTCTCTCTCTCTCTCTCCTTCTCCTTCTTCTTCTTCTTCTTTTTTGCCTTTGCCTTTGCCTTTGATTTAATGAAGTTACTTTTACAAGTGACCTCTGGTCATCCATACAAATCGTTAGTCCGAAGGCCATTTATTTAACTAAGACGGTGACCCTTATAATATTAATATTATTAAAGTAGCGTTGTAATATGTTAAAGTAATAATAAGAATAATAATAATAATAATAATAATAATAATAATAATAATAATAATAATAATAATAATAATAATAATAGTGCTTCTCTGTCAATGGCTGATGCATTTCTGCACATGCGCCTCCATCGTCTCACCCGTGAGGGGAGTACGAAGAATTGACGATAAGCTCTAATGATACCCCCGCAAGGGCAGTTCCAACACTTCCAGACGGGCCGGTATGTTCAATGAAAATACTGGTCCAGACGGATCGGTATGTTCAATGAAAATACTGGTGGCACCGACGGGAATCGAACTGGCGACAGGGCCCAGATGGTAGAACTTGACCACTGGGCTATCACGGTGTCCAATAATAATAATAATAATAATAATAATAATAATAATAATAATAATAATAATAATAATAATAATAATAATAATAGTAATTGTAATGATGATAATATATCATACATATGGTTACGATATGTGTATATGGTCAGAGAGTTAAGGAGGAAGATCCAAATTAGAATAAAATGTTAACTGTGCCCTTCAGTTAATATTTCAATAATTTGGTTTAATAAAGAAAGGGAAAGATCCAAACTAGGATGAAACGTTAACTGTGTCCTTCAGTTAATATTTCATTAATTTGGTTGAGAAAAGAAAAGAGAAGTAAAAGATGTTGGAAATGATGTTCCAAACTAGAATGTAATGTTAACTGTGCCCTTCAGTTAATATTTCATTAGTTTGGTTTCGAAAGAAAAAAAGAGAGAGAGAGAGAGAGAGAGAGAGAGAGAGAGAGAGAGAGAGAGAGAGAGAGAGAGAGAGAGAGCAAGCTAAGATTCACTCTGCTGTTCGTAGAGTAGATAGTCCAGGAGTGCGGCCTTGAACTCAGCGTTTTCCTTGATCCTTTGGAGCGCTTCCGGTAGCTTGCTAAACACAGTTTCTGCAATGCTGCTATAATAAGCACTATTTGAGTCACGATATAGCAGTTGTTTTTTTAAGCGTCTTGTGTTGTGACTATGTACGGCAGTGATTGGTTTGAAGTTGTTATAGTGGAGGGGGAGGAATGTTGTGAAAGTAGGATAGACGTGTGAATGTGTCTCCATACATACACGATATTTATATTTCTTAGGTATAGTTAGAAGTCTGAGTTTAGCAAATAAGGGTGCGGTGGGTGCTCTCGGTGATGCTAGGCTTGTGAGACGTATTATCTTTTTTTGCATGGTAATGAGAGGGTAGATGATGGTGTTTGGGGTGTCGGATCCAGATAGATGTATTATATGTTAGGAGGGAGTAGACGTGGCTATTGTATACTTGAACAAGAATATGAGTGGGTAGTAGCTGGTTAACATGTCGAAACATTTGTACAAATGGTTGTAGACGGACAGCAATTGTTTGTACATGTTTTCTGAAAGATAGGTTGCTTTGGACAGTTGTATCCAGTAGTTTGACCTGTTTCTCATGTTCGAGTTTCGTCTTGCCGATCGCCAACTGCAGCTTTACGTCCTGTCCAAACTTGTGGAAGATCGTGTATGTTGTCTTAGTAGGGTTAGGTACAAGATTATGTCTATGAAAGTAGCGTACAAGGTTGGTTGTATCGGTTTGTGCATGCTCTTGTAGTTGCTCTTTGTTAGATGCTGCCATTATGAGTGTGGTATCATCAGCGTAGGCAAAGATTGTTCCATGTGTAAGTGATAGGAGGAGGCTGTTGATATAGAGGATAAAGAGTGTTGTGGAAAGGGTGCTGCCTTGTGGTATACCATGCGTGATCAGGCGGGGGTGTGAGCGGGCGTGTTGGGTGAACACAGTTTGGAATCGTCTGGTCAGGTAGGATTTGAAGATAAAAGCGAAGAAGAAGAAGAAGAAGAAGAAGA
>WBZZ01003736.1:57500-67500 GCA_019918135.1 Paulinella micropora | reverse complement strand
CAATTCAAGTACTACATAGATAAAAAATAAGCAGTTAGACTTTCAAGTCTCTTTTTATTCAATAAAAGGCAAGAGGCGACCAGCTGTCTAAGTTGACAGCCTGACCCTCTGACTTACTCACTACTGTAAACTTAAGTCGAATACAGCTGTCGAATACAGCTGTTTATCGATCCTTACCATGTTACAGCAATGAGTTCTCAAGCAGTAACTAGAAACAAGCAAGTCCCTCGACAAACTAAGGCGAGGAAACAACAAGAGCAAGGAGATGCCACAGAAGGGGCAGCCACCAAAATGACTGCACTACTAAGTGGGCTACACTGTGACTCCCCTCCCCTCCCAAAAACCCCACCAACAACTTGAAGCAAGGGGCCTACAACAACAACCAACGCAAAGGCAAGAAGTCTTCTGCATGGCATCCGAACTTTGAAGGCGAACTCGACCAACGTCACCTCAACCTTGTTTTACAAAGTTCACTCGAACACCACCTTGGTCAAAGAAGTGAAGATCATACCTCACAAGTGGGCAAACCGTACCCGAGGGAGCTTGTTCTCGCTGGCAGGCGGTAGGACGGACCGTCTAATTTACGCTTTCAGCTGCGTGGACCGCGAACTGGCTCAAAAACTTGAACTGCTTCCAAAAGGTTTCAATCATGCCAACATCTACGGCAAACTCAAATATGCGTTCAATCCAATCTGCTGGCTCTTTATTCGGTTTGTGGAAGAAACCAAAAAAGCAGTGGCAGCAAAGAAGGAACTGACCAGCCAAGATTTCCTTGAGGAGGCTGGCTCCCAGTTCCCCATCCAGGGTGTTTCATCCCTGGCCCTGGATTATCTTGATGAGCTTATCTCAGAACAAGAGTTTTCGAACCCATACGCCAGAGATGACTCAGAGAGTACTGCGGCGCTGGCAAAGCTTGGATTGGATACCGAAGAGAGCAGTGAGCGGATTCGCCTAGCATTCCAAAAAATCTTTGACAAGACAAAAGCGTTCTTGGAAACCTTCGATATGGTGTTGCATGGATGGAGGAAAGTGCCAATATCCAAGCCTCCAGAGGAAGAAGATGAGCAGACCATCATAAGGAGCAAGTTCATGGATAAGGCGATCGAAAAACTTGATGAACTCCAAACGTGCATTGCGATGTTGGAAGAGAAGAAGTCGATTGACGGGAAGCTTTCTGTCCCTATTTCGGAACAACTTCGCCCGGAACAAGCGACAGCAACTACTGGCGACTGCTCCTCTGGATCAGAAGTGGATGAAGCGGAAGAGACAATGACCTCTACTCCTAGCAAAGCTGTGTTGGGAAGAAAGCGCAAGGCTCGCGACCCACCGCAAACCTCGGCTATGACTCTTGCAAAGTCAGTTGAATCTTCTCCGTCTGTGGCGGCAAAAACTCGTTCTGCTGCCAGAAACGTGGAATAGGAAACAGGGGGAGGACTGGCACGGTGCGTAACTAGATTGTATGCACTGTGTAGGCGAATCCAAAGACATTACCCGAGACTCGCCAACCCCACTAACAAAGACTCTAACTCCGGTAGAGGCGCTGGTGGAACAAATGACACGCGATGTGGAAATAGCTTTTGCTCCTCTAGCAAATCGTTGGTAAAATTCCTTCTGAGTAAGGCAAGTTTCTTATGCATTAAAATCAAAGGGCTGGCAATTACTTCGCACGGGAAGATCATGTGGCAAGTATTCCGGTTAGCTATGATGACAGCATTTTCTAGCAATGGCATCCGTACCGGTAACAGATTCAAAATGGATTAATCCCAAGCTGACAATGATTAATTCAATACTGAATATGGACAGCTTGAATGCTTTTGAATATCTTGATCAACCGGGAAATAATCACGGTGCAAACGTTTCGGTTGTCTATTATATTTATTCACCGTTAACAAGTTTGGATTACGTCGGTGAAACATCTAACTTCTTATCGAGAATGAAGCAAAAGTTTCGACAAATGCGAGCGTGGAAACACTCAAAAATTAAACAAGCTCGCATACTGATCAGCATCTGTCGAAAATGGCGGGTAATTTTGGTTATGCAAACTTCATTTCGGTACCAATACTCAACCTTGGTAGATTACCCTACAAAACAAAAGGGGAAAAGCTACACTCGAAATCAATCAGAGTACAGACAGAAAAATCCGTTATTCAATGGCTGACACCAAAAATGAACAAAAAGAGACCAGCTTAAATAAAAAGCTTTCGAGCAAACACAAATGTTTGCGAGACAAACAGAGCACACAAGCAACACACTTCGCAATCTCTTCCGATAAGAGAACGCAAGCAAGCAAAACCGTGTGTATGCAAAAGACAAGCTGCACAATGTTGTTCGAAATTGTGTTGGGCACTGAATGGCCTAAAGAATTGAATTGCCAATTTGACGTTATGGATGGGCTGTAATAGTGTGACACAGCACTACTCACCCTCTCTCACCTCTTTGCTTGATCACTATGATCACAACGACAAGATTATGGTGACGAGGTATGGGAAAGGAGGGGATAGAACTGACTATGATTACATGGTAAGAGTTTACCGAAATACGAAGATATACGAACCAATGCCAAAACAAAAACAACAAAGGTTACATTCTCATCAGGCCTGGAGTGGGGCTTATAGTAGAATTTCGTCCCCTATGGCCAAAGATGTGTTATTGTTAACGAGACAACCACTTGCATTCAGAATTGACTCTAGAGGAGCTATCCTAGAGAAAGCTGTAAACATAGAAAAGTTATGGTACCAGCCAAGAGCATGGGAACGAGACATGAAAAAAGCAACTAGACAACAAGCTATCAATGTCTGGGGGCAAACGCAGACCATGCCTCATTGAAAAATTAAAGATAGAATTGCTTCGATTGTAAGGTCCCGCCTATTAAGATACCCCGAGATTCTTAAGAGCTCCAGCTATACTTTGAGAATGTTGTTCATTGAACATCTACCAAAAAGAGATCTCAAAACAATCCCAGCATTCATTCTACAACAGATTATGGTGCCACAACAAACCCAAACGGCCATACTGTCGATGACAAAGATAGTGCAAAATAATTCGCCATTTATTGCCAAGACATTAGTTAACATCCACATGTGGATTGAGTCGTTTGACTTTCAGTTCCTCAACCAACCGGAATGCTGCTCGTTATGTAGAACAAAGGAATCGCGTAACTTTGGGATCCCATTTTTTCCCAAATTTTCTAAGGTTTTGGCTGGTTTTTTCAAAACTCTCAGGATACGTGTAGAAACGATGCCGATGCTAGGAAAACTTATTAAAACGATATTAAAACATGTTTTTATTAATTTAGACTGACTTTGACTTCACTTCAACAGTACTCCGGAGGGCGGTCCGGACCTGTCTGACATACGTATTTTTCGAGTTTTCGTACATGTCAAATCAGCGGGTTTTGATAGCAAATTCAAGGGCGATGCAGGAAAACATGTTTTTAATGTTTGCAACTATTTACTATTGCAGTCTGATCTCATTCTAAGAATGTTTACGGACTTGGAGCCACGGGCGCAGACTTGCACTGACTCAGCAGTGTACTACACAACTACACCCAAATCAGAGCATAGTTGTGCGTCCTCTGCTACAAAATCAGCGTAAAAGGGCAAACAATCGATATAATTACTAAATTATCATTATTTCCTGACATTTCACTTATTGTCAGCCATATAGAATGACTTTGTGACTTGACTTGGGCGTGCGTGCTGTCACACAGCGAACGCTAACCCAAGTCAAGGCACCGACAAAAAAGTGAAGGCACAAAGCGGCATAAGCGGCGCAATATGGCAGGCAATTGATATATAACTACTAAATTAGAAATACTAGCTAAAATTTCATCATTGACAGTCATATTGAATGACTTTGTGCCTTGACTTGGGCACCGACAAAAAAGTGAAGGCACAAAACGGCATAAGCGGCTGTTTTTTTTTGGTAGTCAGATCAAGTACAAATCACTAGATAGGGGCACTCGCGCTGTTGAGTCTACTGCACAAGCACATAATGATATGTATAAGACAAGGAAAGCAAAACAAGTTCAATACCTGGTTGCAAAAGCGTTTGACCTGCTATGCTAACGGCTCATCGTCGTCATCGGAGTCAGTGGTACCCTCCATGCCGGAGACAGGGTCCGGCCAATTACAGAGCTCGCAGACATCGCCTCCTTCTTCGTTCAAAAACCCACAAGTTGGGCATTTCCAGGGCCAGGAACCAGGGTGTTGAACACTTGGTCGTCGCGCCCGCTTGTGGGCGCGACCTCTGCCAGCAACGTGCTGTTCACTTGCTTGTGCCCCTTGCGCTCGCTTTTGAGCGCGACCTCTGCCACTGCCTGCGGCACGGCGTCCTCGTCGCCGTCCCCTCGCGCGATTGCCTCCGCGTCCACGGACGATTCCGCTTGCAAGGGCTGCCCCTACGACATCATATCCTACATACTATGGGAAGCGACACAAAACAAGTACCTTCAGGGTCAGGTTCTGGCTGGACCGCGGGAGGCGCTTTCTCATCGTCGTGCTCCTCCAGTCCGCACGCACAGACTTGAAAATGTTCCCATGCAAGATCGACTAGCTTCGGCTTGAGGAATTGCTTGCGGTCGGCGTTTTGGCTTGCCACACCGTGTAGCCGCAGCCACTGCTTAAGCTCCTTCACAACCATGTGCTTAGCCTGAAAAGCCTCCTTGTCGGAGCACTCCTGAAGAAGCAGTGACACCTTCCTCCATGGCTCAGTGGTGTTTCCGAAAGCAATATCTTGTGCCAGCCTTTCGTCGGCTGTCAGCTCCCGGGCCCCTCGCCATGGCGGATGAGCCGGCGGGTTCCGATCATTGCAAAAGTATGTACGGGGCAAGGACTGGAGCTCCTCCGGAGTCAACTGGTGAAGTGCTTGGATTTTTTCCGCTCGTTGTGGGGGCAACTCCATCCAATTGGACGGTAGTTCGTCGACAACACGCAGCTCAACTCGCCATACCTTCCCCGTAGCGTCGACACACTCCATGTGAGCTGGGCGGCCGGGAAGGCCGCCATCGCCATATGCACCGTCAAAGTAAATTCGAGTGAGGTTTTTGGCCTGTAGCATTTCCTCAACCCACTCTCTCTCCTGTGCAGATTGGTACTTGGCCAGAGTGCGAATGTCCTTCTTCAAGCGAGGGTTGACAAAAGCACCAACGGGCAGCTTTGGAGGCAAATTGCTCGCTGCAAGACAAGAAAAAGTTCAAACAAGTATAAAATCAAGTTGCGCGATGAAAATGATAGAAATTAAAAAAAAAAAAAAAAAAAAAAAAAAAAAAAAAAAGCGGTCTGACCGGGGCGATTAACAAAAAGCTTGATGGGATCCCCCTTCGGGTCATCGTTGACCCCATGCCACTCCGGCTGAGCGGCGCCCCACGTCTTGACTTCCGCAGTCGGCAGAGCGCCGGGTTCCGTTTTGCGGATGCGCCAGGCCAAGGGTCTAGCGTAGTTCTTGAAGTGTTTGTTCATACACGGACTGTAGAGGGTTTGCCAGTCGTAGTTACAAGTCAGGAGCATAATCACGTATCGCTCCCTCTTCGTTTTGAAGGCCAGCAAGAGTTTGAGTAGCGCTTGAGCGAGATTGGTGGTAAGAAAGGTCGTGTTCCACCCTATTTGCATGACTCTGAAGTCCTGGTCATCGCCATCGTGGCCGTGCCCCTTGACCATACGATTACTCTGAAACTCACCGTACACGTCCATGGCCAAAACATGACAGCCGAATCCCAGCATCTGCCATGCCACGTTGTCTCCGGCGCCGTCCCAGTACAAGTTCAGTTTCCAGGCAGGCATTGTCTTGGCCTGCCATAGCTCCCAGTGAATCATAGCGGCAAGCATCGTGATGTTACTGTTAACACCCTTGTCCACTGCCCCCTCCAAATAGGCGAAAATAAAGTGCGTGTCAGTAGTGTGGCACGTTGTCATCCCGATGCAAAGGCGGAATACCATTTTGCCTTTGAAATCCTTGGAACGTCGGCGACATGACGGAATCTTCACCGGGGGCTTCATGTCAGTCGAAATGACCAACGAATGCTGGTCATGAGGAGCGCTTTTTTTTTTCTGCCATGCTTCCAGGCGGACCTTTCTGTGCATCTAAATCATACGATTGATATGAGTATTGCGTGATGGAGAGAAACAATTTACCTTGTGGTGCAGCTGATTGCGCCGGCGCCAATCTTGAGCCTCGGCTGTACTCTTGAAACCCCTGGCGTGCTCGGCCGCAAGTTCGGTGCAGATATCGTCCTTAGAGAAATCACCCGCTAAATGTGATAACAAAACAAATAAAGACAGATGTGACGGCCGAAGAAAGCAAACGAGCAAACAAGAATGAAATTAGCACAGAGAAATGGAAATAGATTGTACCTCGCATGAGCGTGACATGTTTGTAGTCTGTGCGCCATACTTCGTTGATGGTATTATCGTCAGGCGGCTGTAGATGATTAACTCGCTGAGAACCACCAAACCGCTGACACGCCTCCTTCCAATGTTCTCGAACGTACCGATGAACTCCCGCGTCGGATGCCATTTCCTGAATCTTCCATTTGCCGTCGGTACAGATTTCCGGGTCGATGGAAAAGCGCTCACAAAGCAGAATCGAGACAATGTCGGAAACCTCAGCTTGGGTACTGTTCAGTTTGATGTAGACTGAGGCGTTGTTGTCGAGAAGCCTGCGTGCCCTTGCCAGCACAGCGTCCCCGATAGCAAATATTCGCTGCCACATTTCTTTACAAACCTCCTCAGTCTGAAAGAAGTACTGGACAGAGCCGGAGGGTGTCGACATAGCTTCCAATTGGCTGTGAACCCAGGTATAGAGCTCTTCTAAGGAAATAGAGCATGTCTTTGCTCTCGCCTCCATCACCTCACGTGTGTCAATGAAAGAATAACATTTCCATTTCGCACAACACACTGATTGAACAATGTGCTCGAGCTCGCCATACGTCATACCCAAATATTTCGCAAAAGCAGCAGGCCGCTGCAATGGGGCCTCGCGCTGATTTCGGCTTTTCATGCGGTATGGTCGAAGTGGGTCCGCTCTCGGCCGTACAACACGCGGAACAGTCAGCTTCATGCTGACGTACAAAGGCAGGTGTGATTCCTTGACTTCATCGACGTTGTAGGCGGGGCGGAAAGGCGGCAGTGCGCCAGTCGAACTCCGCTCAGAACCACCATCCGTATTGCTGGGATCTTCTTCCCACTCAGCCATGATTCCTTCAATTCCCTGTAGTAATGGATCATGCGATGTAAGAATCAGAAATTGAAAGCGAGAAAGAAATGTATGTGAGTATAGCTTTGGAATTAGTGACCTCGGGAGTTCCTGTGGGGACAAACAGCCTCGTATGCGCGTGACCCTCGTCCGTGTGAACTGAGCTGGAATCAGAGTCCGGGGCGGAAGAATCTGAGTCCGGGGCAGGCAAAACCGTGTGCATATCAGTAGCCTGTAATTTTAAAGGTTTTTATGCATATGTGTCAGAGAGAGAGACAGAGAGAGAGAGAGAAGTAGCAGCTACCCTTTCTCCCTTCACAACTGCATTGTAGGCAAACATAGCAGACTGCCCGTCTCCGAACGCGATGGTGCTCGACCATGCTCCCCGATCATATGGAGTGATCTGGACAACAATAATAGCAAACAAAAAAATCCTTAGATTGACACGGGCGCAAGAATTATTCTGACCGTTGAACTAGATGCGCGCTCAAGAATAACAGTTGTATCAGATGACTGCCGCTTCAAGCTGTTGCCAGAGTCGCAAGGAACTGTAAGCTCATCGCTGAGACTCTCCAAAAGTTTGAGCTTTTTCTCCTCACTCATCGAAACTGACTTTGTCAGCGGCTGAATACTGACAGACAAGCTTCGGATGAGTGCTTCCTTCTCGGACGACGACAGTGAAATTGACTTCGGAGGCAATGGATATTCATCTGGAGGCACAATAAAAAAAAGCTGGCGCCCTTCCGCCCTGTCAAGTGCCCACACAGGAATAGTTTTCCCGAGTTTGAACGATGCAGCGTCCTTCATCCAGTCAGGATGTCCATCGCTGGGGCTAGTAGTTACTGACAAGTTTGGGTTCTCTCGGTACGTGAGAAAAATTTGCTGGTTCTTGCCGACTTCATGTGTCAGTCTCACTACTTGATCCAGCTTGCACACCTTGGCATTAGACGATCTGGTCCGGCCGTTGAAAGCAACACAAGCGCTGTTGAGTAAATGCATAGGATTCCTGCTGTTTTTGCTTATGAAGTCGATAGGCTGCATCCCAACACATAGAGTATTGTAAACTTTCATGGTGTAGTGCTGTGCGAAAACAGCGTCAGTGTCCGGTCCCAAAGGAATTCCGCCAGGGCCCAACTCTCCCAGAGCGAAGCCAGCAGGCAGCGCCGTGTCTGCGAAGACACCAACACCGCCTTTTCCTTCCAAATATCTTACAGATATCGGTGCCTTCCTGGCGGTGTGCAACATACTGGACATGACCACACCTAAAAAAAAAATCAAGACAGAAACAATTAGAAACAATTAAGAAAAAACAAAAACATCATTTTCTGACGTTTCACGCGAGTGAAGACAAACAGGGACGGCGTTTGGGTAGGAGAGAAATGTAAATGGAACTAGACAGAACAATACATATACATGTGGGTGGGGGGAGGGGGGGGGGGGGGGGTTGGTTGTTGAGCATGTATAATGTAGATCACGAAGAAGAAGGAGAAGAAGAAGAAGAAGAAGAAGAAGAAGAAGAAGAAGAAGAAGAAGAAGAAGAAGAAGAAGAAGAAGAAGAAGAAGAAGAAGAAGAAGAAGAAGAAGAAGAAGAAGAGGAAGAAGAAGAAAAAGAAGAAGAAGCAAACATAGAGAAAAAAAGAAAGAGTAAGAGAGAGAGAAAGAGAGGAAGAGAGAAAGAGAGAGAACCAGGCCTGGTTTGAACCAGGCTGATGACGTGCTGCTCGATGAGGATTGCGGTTGACTATACAACTGCTAAACAAACAAAAAACACAAGAAACGCCATCAGTAGTAGTAGTAGTAGTAGTAGTAGTAGTAGTAGTAGTAAAAAGGAAAGGAGAAGAAGAACAGGAATAAGAAGAAGGACGAGGAGGAGGAGGAGCAGGGAAAAAAAAAAGAACAAGAATAAGAATAATAATAATAAGAAGAAGAAAGTGTAAATGAGTCTATGTATACACATATGTCTGTACGCATGATTGTTTTGCTGTGCTACTGGAAGAACAGACAGGAAAAAAAAACCATCATGATTCCTGCTTAATATAAGCTTTAAAAATATAAGAAAACATAAAATTATTTACAATTTTTGTATATCAACTGCACACCAACTGCACAAATCTTGGCTAATTTAAAAATTCAATCATGGCCAACGACAAAGGTTTGTGCACAGCTATTATAAAAACAAATACACAAAACAACAAAGCACAGGCATTCCGGCTCAAGTTGAGCTTCAGAAGAGCTGGAAACATAAAATCGTTTACAATACTTTGGTTTCCCCTGCACACCAACTGCACAAATCTTGGCTAAAATTCAAACATGGCCAACGACAAAGGTTTGTGCACTGCTATTATAAAAACAAATACACAAAACAACAAAGCACAGGCATTCCGGCTCAAGTTGAGCTTCAGAAAGAGCCGGAAACATAAAATCGTTTACAATACTTTGGTTTCCACTGCACATTCAATGCACAAAGTTTTGCTAAAATTCAGACATGGCCGACCCAGAGACTGTATCTTCAGATTGCAACAACGGAGCTGTTTTCTCAGACAAAATTCATTGCAAACGAAAGGCCACACGCAAACAACATAGTGCAAATGTTTTCGTGGCATGGCACCAGCCGGCTGGACAGATAGGCCTCATAATCCAACCAGAAACGAGCGTTTTTGGGCTTGTTTTTGTGCATCGTTTTCTGCTGCCAGACCCAAGAAAAAAAAAAGCAAGATCATTCCGGCTCAAGTTAAGACTCACCAAGAGCAGGAAATATGTTTTCATTTCAAATCTTGCAATAATGTTGGCGTTCTACGTGCAACAACGT
>WBZZ01003736.1:27500-52500 GCA_019918135.1 Paulinella micropora | reverse complement strand
GATTTGACATGTACGAAAACTCGAAAAATACGTATGTCAGACAGGTCCGGACCGCCCTCCGGAGTACTGTTGAAGTGAAGTCAAAGTCAGTCTAAATTAATAAAAACATGTTTTAATATCGTTTTAATAAGTTTTCCTAGCATCGGCATCGTTTCTACACGTATCCTGAGAGTTTTGAAAAAACCAGCCAAAACCTTAGAAAATTTGGGAAAAAATGGGATCCCAAAGTTACGCGATTCCTTTGTTGTAGAGACGGAAAGCATTTTGGAGCAAGACTGAGAGACATGGAGGGAAATATGGGGACAATCGGCAGGCAACATGCCTCTGCAATACCCTCTCGACTTCGAAAGTGCGCACAAAGAATTCTGGTTTGGTGTCAAGAATTACGTTGCAAAAGTCCGTGATGTCATCTTTGGAAAAAGGCCATTGCCAGCCAAAAACCGGTCCGGCCATTCCAGATTGATTTGCACAGACAGACAGCACGAAAAACAAATTCAGAATGAAAAACGAGCACTACTCGCACTGCTGCAATCCATGGGAACAATTTTTTGTGATCCGTCGCTAGACTCAGCTCATAAGCCTCATAAGAGTCAGTAGCGTTGAAGGGATCAATATCGTTCTCTTCTCCTCTTTTTACTCCATATATCACTCGCCGTGCGGCGCAATCAATCACAGCCCCCATCGTAGCCAATTGGTCATACGATAGTAATATTGACCCGTGGTAACCGGGGACGACATAAACAAAAACTACGGGCAATAGCGTTATTCGAAATTTGCAAAAACTGTGGGATAACAACCGTCAAAATTTCGGAAAACAAACTGAAGACAAAAACCAAAAGATCAGTTGGAACACATTACAATCAGTGAAAAATTACACAGAAAAGAACAAACTGGTTGTAAAAGACCTCGACAAAAACAAAAACCAATTGTGGGTAGAATGCTCAGTTCTGCTGTGGAACAGATTGAAACAAGAGGTGATAGATTCCCCATGTTTCAAGCCATTATGCATGACGGAACAGCAGGTTCTACATAAGTACAAACACGAATAGAATAAACGTAATCTCGCCCCTTTGAATAAAAAAGGCGAAGTCAACAAAATTATGACTTCTCCGAAGGACAAAGATCCAGAAAATAAGACCAGACTTATTTGTATTCAATCTCGTTCTCCGGGTAGAAAAACACTCAAATATGCAGCCAAAGCTTTGAATTTTCTAGTCTCGCAAGTCACAAAATATGTCCCCAACTTCAATCTCAATCACTGCGGCTTTCAGATCTCAAAGGAAAAATAAAGAAAGCCCAAACATTGTTTCAAAAATTAGAACACACTTTAAATGTAGAGTTGAATGTTTAAGCACTCTCATTTGATGTGAAGCAAATTTTTACTTGGCTTGGCAAAAAAGAGATCATTATGTCTCTTCATTCGCTTTTCATGGTTCTTAGACATTATGAAGCCACTGGAAAAAGAAGAAAGCAAAGAGAAAGGGTTCAAGTCTCAAAGACTTTGCGACTTAACGAGAACGGACGTATGAAACACGATGTAGGATGGCACCATAGTGCATCAAGAGATGACTATGTAGCTTTCAGTTTTCAAGACTTACTTGACATAGTCGAGATGGATCTACACCTACTTCGTCATGGGCAATTCATGCTTTCAGCAGATTAAAGGTTATCCAATTGGGGGTTATCTGTCTTCCCCACTGGCTCAAATTAATTGTATATTCGATGAGTATCGATTGTTGACTGTACTGCGAAGACAAAACCTGTCTGAATTTGTTTATGACATTCGACAGGTCGATGATTTACTCTTCCTCATTGCAACCGTACCAAACGATCAAACACTTCTTGATCGTCTACAACCCCATATACGATCACTCAAGCATCTAGAATTTAAACAAGCAGAACCCGTATATACGGGTGGCCTAGAGCTTGAAGACCAAAAAGTAGACGTAGATAAACGTTTTTACAAACTGGTATTTGCTGGTAGCGAACTTCGCATTGGGAAAAAGTTATATTTCGGCTTTCATTCTCGCCCGCACTTCAAAAATTGGAAATTCTTGGTTGACAAGGTACTACACCATACCCACGCCTCCCGCCATTATCGTCTTACACAGACAATAGGGTAAGAACGGCAACCATTAAAGGAATGCTGGGTATGTATCGAAATCAGTCTACCAAAAATGAAGTATTAGAAGAGGCGGTATACCAACTTCTTTTTGAATGCAAATATCCAAAATCTATTTTCCGAAAATCGTTAAGGCAACTATCGTCTAGTTCTCCCCAAATATGTGCCAAAATTCAACAAAAGTTTTGTCAACACGACAATCAAATCTACAAGCACTTTCGTAATATTTTGTCGCAGTCTAACACTAACAGCTTGAAACCAGTGAGCACTTTTAAAAGACGACTATGGCAGTGATCCTGCCTTCCTTTTACTAACTAGCTCACCGGTATACAAGCAAACTATTACTTTAATATGCAGTCTTGTGGAACGGAGACATTTTTATTATCCACAACTGCAAGGGTTAAAAATAAGTATAACCGGTCACGTCAACAAAGAATTTGGCTAATCAGACCGAGACCAATTCAAGTACTGCATAGATAAAAAATAAGCAGTTAGACTTTCAAGTTTCTTTTTATTCAATAAAAGGCAAGAGGCGATCAGCTGTCTAAGTTGACAGCCTGACCCTCTGACTTACTCACTACTGTAAACTTAAGATAAAACTGCTTCAAACGGGGATACACTTCCTATACTGACGTGCGACGAACTCCAAATTAGTAGCGATTGCAAACCCCTTCAAAATTTCCTCCCTGAAAGAACCAAAACCGCGATGTGCTCGCATGTATGCCTTAACATTTTGAAACACCAACTCTGCTGGCATAAGTTCCTGCCAATATGCGGGCATGCGCACGCACCTTACCCCCGTCACCGTAAATAACATATCCTGTAATTCAACCGTTTGCGCTGCACCGTGAATTTTTGCGTTATCCACGATCAGGTAATCGCCTTCTGCTAAAATTCCATTATGACACGCATCAACCAGGGACTCAAAATAATCAAGCGCGTTGTTGGAACCATCCCTTAAAGATAAAAGAGACCCCCCTCTCGGATGTGTCAGACTAGTTAAATAAGTGACGCTAAAGGCGGTTCTCGCTGCTTCCAACATGTGCCTGGTTTGTACGATTCGGTGCCCAGGCGGACCCCGGCTGTGCCTCGACCGACTGCAGTCTGTGCAACAATAAAATTTTACCCGCAAGCATTACTAGCAAAGAACAAGTATCCCTACTTACCCCAGTTTTCAAAATGCGATTCATCCAAGTACTTAAGCCTAGCGGGATATTGTTGGCGCACCCAGCTGATGAAATCAATCGCACACAGCAAATTGTGCACTATATACTTGTTCGGGTTGGTAAGCAAAAAAGAAAGAAACTTCGAACAAAAAAAAAAGTGGACAGCATGAAAGAAAATACAAGGTAAAGACAGAAAAAATAAAGAAAAGTAAGAGTGGTCCTCGGATAACAAGAAGGGAAACCATCCACACCCATCAGCAGGCAATACTAATAAAAAAAATTAAAAAAGGAAGCAGTCTGAGCAAAAAAGAAAGAAACTTCGAACAAAAAAAAATCGGCAGCATGAAAAAAAATACAAGGTAAAGACAGAAAAAATAAAGAAAAGTAAGAGTGGTCCTCAGATAACAAGAAGGGAAACCATCCACACCCATCAACAAGCAATACTAATGAATAAATTTTAAAAAAGGAAGCAGTCTGAGCAAAAAAGAAAGAAACTTCGAACAAAACAAAAAGTGGACAGCATGAAAAAAAAAATACAAGGTAAAGACAGAAAAAATAAAGAAAAGTAAGAGTGGTCCTCGGATAACAAGCGGGGAAACCATCCACACCCATCAGCAAGCAATTTTAATGAATAAATTTTAAAAAAGGAAGCAGTCTGAGCAAAAAAGAAAGAAACTTCGAACAAAAAAAAAAGTGGACAGCATGAAAAAAAATACAAGGTAAAGACAGAAAAAATAAAGAAAAGTTAGAGTGGTCCTCGGATAACAAGCGGGGAAACCATCCACACCCATCAGCAAGCAATACTAATGAATAAATTTAAAAAAAGGAAGCAGTCTGAGCAAAAAAGAAAGAAACGTCGAACAAAAAAAAAAGTGGACAGCATGAAAAAAAAATACAAGGTAAAGACAGAAAAAATAAAGAAAAGTAGACAGACAAAAAAAGCAAAAAAAGAAAAGTAGGGAGTTACTTACCTCTCGAGCGTTTTCATCGTCCTCCGTCATTTTGCAAAACAGGACCTGCAGCATACAACGTGGGCAGGCAAAGTGAACAAAATGCAAACGAAGGACCTCATATCCCGCCCGACAAGCCAGGGCGCAGTCCCTCCTTTCTTTTTCGTATTTGCACCGTGTGGAAATAATTTTCCACACGGTGGAGTTAGGACAGATGATTTTCTCACCTTTCGACAACAAACCCACCTGCGGGGGCTCCTCGACTGCAGGGACTCTTGTCAGCATCGCGAAATTCTCTTTTTTTTTTTTCGCGATCTCTCTTTCTCTGACTGTCCACACGTTGTACTGGCGGCTTATTTCCGTTTTGACGCCTCAGAAAAAAGTGCAAGGACCTGAGGGGCCGTCACGGCAGGTGAACATGTCGTCGTAGGAGGGGTCGTACTGCACCGAGTCCAACGCCATGCAACGCACTCACAAACAAAACAAGTGATTAGTAGGTTTTTCAAAACAAAAGAAGGTACCTATGTCTTCTTGTTTTTGCTTCCAATGTCTTCTTGAGTTGTGGCTTCTGCCACGCTCAATAAGACTTGGGAGCGTCCTGGCGACTTCGAACATGTTGAGAGTAGTCTCTCAACATGCAGGAACCCGCCCAAACCGCCCAGCAATCTCCCACCAACCTTTCGAGGAAAAAAAAGGACCACCGCCCACCAACTTTTCAGGAAAAGTGTGGCCGGACAGGTTTGTGCTGCCTTTTTGTGAATCGGTTTTTGGCCGGACAGCCGCGTGCTTCCTTTTTTCGGGTTTGGGTTGTTTCATTTTCGAACTCACAACTCGGCGAAGGTGCTGTGCACGAAGTCCCAGTATGGCATTGGACCCCCTGTCTTTGGACTTGGAGATAAGGCGACTTGCGCCTAGGCTGTCTAGTACCGAGGTGGACAGTATAAGGTCCAAAATCGTCCTTGCGAGAAACGTGCAGGAGGTTGGAGTTCGCCCTGCGGCAAGAACGATGGTACCAAAAGTGTAAGTTGCAACCGCTTTTTTGAATACTCTGTGTCTGTGTGATCGTGCCCGGTGGGGCAGGGGGTAGGTAGGTCGAAAGCTGCCTACTAAAATCGGAAAGCGCGGGATGTCACATTCCATCCAGGTCTCTGTGTACGTGTGTGTGTGTGTCTGTGTGTGTGTGTCTCGTAGCACCTTTTTGAATTTGTTTTTTTGTTTTTGCTCGAGGTGCCTACAGCACATTGGAGTGGCCGGATCAAATAGCTTTGGAGTGGGCATGTTTTAATATGTGGCGCGAAGGTATTTGTTTGTATTGTATGTTCATGTTTGCCTCTTCGTTTGCTCATGGTTTGGTTGCCCAGAGCCAGCGTTGACAGATGAGCAAATTGTAGATTTTCTACGACAGCAGGGCTGGACATGGGTACTCGTCTGCTTTGTTTCGCTTGCTTTTTTTTTTTTTTTTTTCTTTCTTTCTTTCTTTCTTTTTTCTTTCTTTTTTCTTTTTCTTTCTTTTCTTTCTTTTTCCTTCTTGTTCTTCTTCTTCAGTTCTCTCTTTCTCTCTTTATCTCTTTCTTTTCTCTGACAGTTGCAATGTTTTTTGCCACCGAAAGAGCAGGTGTTTGGTTACTGACCCCCGGGTCTGGAGTGGGAATTCTTAGTCTGATTTTTTTCCCGACTCGAGACCTGGAGGAATCAGTTGACTGTGCGCAGAGTCTTGTGCATTGTGTAGTTAGTGCCAGGGTCGCACGGTGCGGGTGCAAAGAGAAAAGCGAGAATACGAGAGGAAGTTTTCCAATGGATACTAAAAAAGGCTTCTAGCAGACTGCTTCCTTTTTTAAAATTTATTCATTAGTATTGCTTGCTGATGGGTGTGGATGGTTTCCTTCTTGTTATCCGAGGACCACTCTTACTTTTCTTTATTTTTTCTGTCTTTATCTTGTATTCTTTTTTTCATGCTGTCCACTTTTTTTTTGTTCGACGTTTCTTTCTTTTTTGCTCAGACTGCTTCCTTTTTTAAAATTTATTCATTAGTATTGCTTGCTGATGGGTGTGGATGGTTTCCCCGCTTGTTATCTGAGGACCACTCTTACTTTTCTTTATTTTTTCTGTCTTTACCTTGTATTTTTTTCATGCTGCCGATTTTTTTTGTTTTGTTCGAAGTTTCTTTTTTGCTCAGACTGCTTCCTTTTTTAAAATTTATTCATTAGTATTGCTTGCTGATGGGTTTGGATGGTTTCCCTTCTTGTTATCCGAGGACCACTCTTACTTTTCTTTAGTTTTTCTGTCTTTACCTTTTTTTTTCATGCTTCCCACTTTTTTTTGTTCGAAGTTTCTTTCTTTTTTGCTCAGACTGCTTCCTTTTTCAAAATTTATTCATTAGTATTGCTTGCTGATGGGTGTGGATGGTTTCCTTCTTGTTATCGTAATAGTAATAATAATTCTAATAATAATAATCATAATAATCATAATAATAATAATAATAATAATAATAATAATAATAATAATAATAATAATAATAATAATAATAATAATAATAATAATAATAATAATAATAATAATAATAATAATAATAATAATAATAATAATAATAATAATAATAATAATAATAGTGCTTCTCTGTCAATGGCTGATGCATTTCTGCACATGCGCCTCCATCGTCTCACCCGTGAGGGGAGTACGAAGAATTGACGATAAGCTCTAATGACACCCCCGCAAGGGCAGTTCCAACACTTCCAGACGGGCCGGTATGTTCAATGAAAATACTGGTCCAGACGGATCGTTACTTTCAATGAAAATACTGGTGGCACCGACGGGAATCGAACTGGCGACAGGGCCCAGATGGTAGAACTTGACCACTGGGCTATCACGGTGTCCTAATAATAATAATAATAATGATAATAATAATAATAATAATAATAATAATAATAATAATAATAATAATAATAATAATAATAATAATAATAATAATAATAATAATAATAATAATAATAATAATAATAATAATAATAATAATAATAATAATAATAATAATAGTGACGGTATCGTAATAGGTTTCCCTTCTTGTTATCGTAATAGTAATAATAATTCTAATAATAATAATAATAATAATAATAATAATAATAATAATAATAATAATAATAATAATAATAATAATAATAATAGTGATGGTGTCCCCTCTTGTTATCCGAAATAATAATAATAATAATAATAATAATAATAATAATAATAATAATAATAATAATAATAATAATAATAATAATAATAATAATAATAATAATAATAATAATAATAATAAATAATAATAATAATAATAATAATAATAATAATAATAATAATAATAATAATAATAATAATAATAATAATAATAATAATAATAATAATAATAATAATAATAATAATAATAATAATAAATAATAATAATAATAATAATAATAATAATAATAATAATAATAATAATAATAATAATAATAATAATAATAATAGTAATAATAATAATAATAGTAATAGTGCTTCTCTGTCAATGGCTGATGCATTTCTGCACATGCGCCTCCATCGTCTCACCCGTGAGGGGAGTACGAAGAATTGACGATAAGCTCTAACGACACCCCCGCAAGGGCAGTTCCAACACTTCCAGACGGGCCGAATAATAGTAATAATAATAATAATAGTAGTAATAATAATAACAATAATAATAATAATAATAGTGCCTCTCTGTCAATGGCTGATGCATTTCTGCACATGCGCCTCCATCGTCTCACCCGTGAGGGGAGTACGAAGAATTGACGATAAGCTCTAATGACACCCCCGCAAGGGCAGTTCCAACACTTCCAGACGGACCGGTATGTTCAATGAAAATACTGGTCCAGAAATAGACCGGTATGTTCAATGAAAATACTGGTGGCACCGACGGGAATCGAACTGGCGACAGGGCTCAGATGGTAGAACTTGACCACTGGGCTATCACGGTGTCCATAATAATAATAATAATAATAATAATAATAATAATAATAATAATAATAATAATAATAATAATAATAATAATAATAATAATAATAATAATAATAATAATAATAATAATACAGCCCAATGGCCTCAAGGCGTTAAACTGTGACGCCAACTCATAACCCTTTGGTGGTAGATGCTGGGGAGGAGGAGGGTCGTTGCGCGCGTAAAAGATCTTAAACTCCGCATATGCTGGTTGATAGCCCAGGACCCAGCAGACACCAGATTGTTATGGGTGGGGTTTCGAGGCAGCTCTAGCAACCGCGCTTGGTGTATGCACTTGCACATTCGGTGACGTCTTGCAAGAGGTTGCTGGGACTGCGGAATAACCTCGGCTTAGTGCAGTCTTGCCCTCAGGAGCTCCATCGGTGGCCCCGATCATCAGGCGAGAGACTGACACGGGGGGATGGAGGACCTCGAACAAGGGTATTGGAGGCTTATGTCCGTTGAGGATATGCCATTAGCTGCATCAGTACGCCTCAGATATAGTAATAATAATAATAATAATAATAATAATAATAATAATAATAATAATAATAATAATAATAATAATAATAATAATAATAATAATAATAATAATAATAATAATAATAATAATAATAGTAATAGTGCTAGTGCTTCTCTGTCAATGGCGAATGCATTTCTGCACATGTGCTTCCATCGTCTCACCCGCGAGGGGAGTACAAAGATTTGACGATAGGCTCTACTGACACCCCCGCAAGGCAGCTCCAAGCCTTCCAGACAGACCAATACTTTCAAAGAAAATATCCTTTGAAAATACTGGCACCGACGGGAATCGAACTGGCGACAGGTCCCAGATGGTACCTTAACCACTGGGCTATGGCGGTGCCACAATAATAGTAATAATAGTAATAATAATAATTGTAATAGTAATAGTAATAATAATAATAATAATAATAATAATAATAATAATAATAATAATAGTGCTTCTCTGTCAATGGGTGATGCATTTCTGCACATGCGCCTCCATCGTCTCACCCGT
Organism: Paulinella micropora; assembly: GCA_019918135.1. Lineage (NCBI taxonomy): Eukaryota > Cercozoa > Imbricatea > Euglyphida > Paulinellidae > Paulinella > Paulinella micropora. The sequence continues at coordinate 43,257 of WBZZ01003736.1, read as the reverse complement.
GAGGGGAGTACGAAGAATTGACGATAAGCTCTAATGACACCCCCGCAAGGGCAGTTCCAACACTTCCAGACGGGCCGGTATGTTCAATGAAAATACTGGTCCAGAAATAGACCGGTATGTTCAATGAAAATACTGGTGGCACCGACGGGAATCGAACTGGCGACAGGGCCCAGATGGTAGAACTTGACCACTGGGCTATCACGGTGTCCAATAATAATAATAATAATAATAATAATAATAATAATAATAATAATAATAATAATAATAATAATAATACTATATCTGAGGCGTACTGATGCAGCTAATGGCATATCCTCAACGGACATAAGCCTCCAATACCCTTGTTCGAGGTCCTCCAACCCCCCGTGTCAGTCTCTCGCCTGATGATCGGGGCCACCGATGGAGCTCCTGAGGGCAAGACTGCACTAAGCCGAGGTTATTCCGCAGTCCCAGCAACCTCTTGCAAGACGTCACCGAATGTGCAAGTGCATACACCAAGCGCGGTTGCTAGAGCTGCCTCGAAACCCCACCCATAACAATCTGGTGTCTGCTGGGTCCTGGGCTATCAACCAGCATATGCGGAGTTTAAGATCTTTTACGCGCGCAACGACCCTCCTCCCCAGCATCTACCACCAAAGGGTTATGAGTTGGCGTCACAGTTTAACGCCTTGAGGCCATTGGGCTGGAACTCTGTTTAGCAAGTGTGACTAGGTTTTTCTATCGGGATTTCCCTCAAATATGTCACAGTCAACACTCCAAGGCAGATTTACTATATCTGAGGCGTACTGATGCAGCTAATGGCATATCCTCAACGGACATAAGCATCCAATACCCTTGTTTGAGGTCCTCCACCCCCCCGTGTCAGTCTCTCGCCTGATGATCGGGGCCACCGATGGAGCTCCTGAGGGCAAGACTGCACTAAGCCGAGGTTATTCCGCAGTCCCAGCAACCTCTTGCAAGACGTCACCGAATGTGCAAGTGCATACACCAAGCGCGGTTGCCTAGAGCTGCCTCGAAACCCCACCCATAACAATCTGGTGTCTGCTGGGTCCTGGGCTATCAACCAGCATATGCGGAGTTTAAGATCTTTTACGCGCGCAACGACCCTCCTCCCCAGCATCTACCACCAAAGGGTTATGAGTTGGCGTCACAGTTTAACGCCTTGAGGCCATTGGGCTGGAACTCTGTTTAGCAAGTGTGACTAGGTTTTTTCATCGGGATTTCCCTCAAATATGTCACAGTCAACACTCCAAAATAATAATAATAATAATAATAATAATAATAATAATAATAATAATAATAATAACAATAATAACAATAATAACAATAATAACAATAATAACAAGAATAACAATAATAGTAATAATAATAATAATAATAATAATAATAATAATAATAATAATAATAGTAATAATAATAAACCGGAAAGATCGATGGAACCAGTGGCCTCGCTGCCGGTGACAATTGTCATCTTGGCTGTTCTGCCTGTTCCCTCTCTCAATCGCTAGTCCTTGGCATGACGTAAACTGCCCGTCCTTGGCATGACCTTGAACGGCCGGTCCTAGCATGACTTGAAACTGCCCCCGGGGATAGATAGAAAGACAGATAGAATAATAATAATAATAATAATAATAATAATAATAATAATAATAATAATAATAATAATAATAATAATAATAATAATAATAATAATAATAATAATAATAATAATAATAATAATAATAATAATAATAATAATAATAATAATAATAATAATAATAATAATAATAATAATAATAATAATAATAATAATAATAATAATAATAATAATAATAATAATAATAATAATAATAGTGTTTCTCTGTCAATGGCTGATGCATTTCTGCACATGCGCCTCCATCGTCTCACCCGTGAGGGGAGTACGAAGAATTGACGATAAGCTCTAATGGCACCCCCGCAAGGGCAGTTCCAACACTTCCAGACGGACCGGTATGTTCAATGAAAATACTGGTCCAGAAATAGACCGGTATGTTCAATGAAAATACTGGTGGCACCGACGGGAATCGAACTGGCGACAGGGCCCAGATGGTAGAACTTGACCACTGGGCTATCACGGTGTCCAAAATAATAATAATAATAATAATAATAATAATAATAGGCTTCCTCAGACTATAGCATCAGATCCAGATCCTGGACATGTGCCTCCATTGGGTCACCGGGGTCAGCCGATCCCAACGCATTGTCAGAACACCAAACAGACATAGCAGCAACAGCAACAGCAGGGGCAGATGGGGGCTGTGAAGTGCATGAAGAGCTAGATGCGAGGGTGTTAGCTGAAGAGAAGAACTCGGAGAATCTACGCTGCGCTCCCGAACCCCTCTCTCTAGCCAGGACGTCCACACTGCGCGGACGGCCGCGCCGCGCAACATCAACGTCACTTGGGGGAGAGGGTGGGACAGAAGCTGATGGAACCTCAGTGAGGTCAATCACCTCCTCGCCCCCATCCTCCACCCCAAGCTCCTCCCTTTTACCCTCCCTAGCAGACCAACACTCAGACACATATGATCCAAACAACACATCCAACTTTGGAGGGGGACGCAACGCTGTAACCCCTAACAACGCAGCGAGCCTAAAGTTACTGCGGAAGCGCGACTTCCCCTGAAAAAGCTTACAAAACAATCGTGATTGATCCACAGGCGACCTATCATCCCAACGCTCCCGCAACACATCCTCCACCACAACCTCACCGCCTACGACCTCACCACCCTCCTCACTCCCTCCATCCCCCTCAGCAGCCCCCACAGCCATGCCACCGAGCTCTGCATACTCAGCAACAGCTGCTTACGTCTCCCCTCATGCATGGGGCAATCCCATAAGAAGTGCGCAAGGGACTCATTGACATCATCATGACAACAGAAGCAGCGAGGGGACATGCCACTGACCAACTTGCTGCGGTACAACCGAAGGCGGTTGTTGCAGCTGAGCAACCTTCTCTGAAGCAGATTATAATGCGCATCATCAAGGGCTACCCATCTTGGGAACTCCTTAGTTCCAAAGACTTGTCTTAGGATGACTCGCAGGCCATCAGTAAGATCGCTGCCTGCCTCTCGCTTGTCCCACATCAGTTGCTGCACCATCTTGACGTCCTGCTGAAGGGCCCACTTGTCCACAATCGAACTCCAACCCTCGAGGTCCTTCTCTGAGCTATTTAGGAGCTCCTGAAGCCCTTGTTGTAGATCCATTGAGTCCCTGATAGCGCCTTCGGCCTCCGCAGTCCAGTCGGATTTGACTTGAGATGCGATGACAGGAAATCGCTTCTCCGGTAGAACACGCAGCCGTCCATAGAACTTCAGTTGCGCCGCCCGCCGCAAACGCTCCGCACTCAAAGAGCGCGCCAGAAAGAGTGTAATCCACTTGCTTGTCTTAGGGCTGATGCCGAGAATCATCCTCATGGGGCGCAGCATTGCTGCCTCCAGCTTGGTGAGCTGCGATACGGGGGCACGCCAGACATCGAAGGCGTACTTCAGCTTGGCCCCCACAAGTTGATTCCAGCACATGAGACGATACCTAGCTTGTATCTCACCTGCACACCACAAAGAGTACCAACCTGCGGTGGCGACTTCAGTGACACGCGTAGCCCGCAGGGCCTGCTCCTTCCACTTCAGGTCGTCGGTGATAACCACTCCCAGGTACTTGTACTGACGGGTGACACAAAGCTTCTGGCCGCGAAACCACACCACGGGCTCACCTCGCTCCCTGATACTTGGTCGTTTCGCCTTGCTCGAGGTGTAAATGGGCATGATTTCCGTCTTGCCGGGCTTCAAGTTGACTTCCAGCCGGTAATCTTCCGCGAACTTGGCCACAACATTGACCATCTTCTGGAGCTCGGTGCGACTGCGAGCGATGAGGGCCACGTCGTCCGCGTATAGAAGTGCCTTGATGTCGTTCAGCCGCTTCACATCCGCGATCTTGAGGGCACTCGCCAGCCGATCACACAGCTCATCCATAAAGACGTTGAAGAGTGTGGGAGAGAGAGGGGACCCCTGTTGGACGCCTACACCCTCCAGTACTTCGGGGGTGAGTGCTCCATCAACTAGCCTTTGCGACAAAGTCTGCTCGTAGCACCTGCGTAGCGTGCGCCAGAACTTGCCCCTTACACCCAGCTTCCAGAGCCTCTCAAATAGGCCATCTCTCCAAACAGACGGGAAAGCCTTGCGTAGATCGACGAACAGGACATACGACTCCCGCTTCTGCTGCTGACGCCCCTTCAACCCTGCCAAAGGGTAAAGACCTGATCCGCAGTGCGACGCCCCGGGCGGAAGCCTCCCTGCTCTGGACGTAGCTTATCCGGGCCATCCACGAAGAGCGTTAGACGAGTAGCTAATAAGGACAGATACAGCTTACCAAGGCAACTAATAATCGAGATATCCCTCCAGTTTTCAGGATCCGTAGGATCCCCACCCTTGGGGATATTGACGATGATTCCCTTGCCCCAAGCTTTTGGAGTCCTCTCGGCTTCTCGAATCCAGTTGAAGTACTGCGTTAAGTAGCCATTGATGTAGGCGCCACCATACTTGAGCATCTCGTTCTTCACTTTGTCCTCGCCACAAGCTTTGTGGTTATTCAGGGCACGTTGCCTTGCAAGGACCTCCTCTTGCGTGAACGGCTTGTCCAGCTCTTCGCAAGTGTCTTCACCTACTTCGTGCTCCTTCATAGCCCGGGCCACCTCATCTCTGAAGCGATCGTTCCAGTGGAACTGCCGCTTAGCTTCGGCTTCCTCCCACTCCAGCGAGCCTGCTTCTGCACAGCACTCCACCACAACAGCCGCACTTGCCGGATTTTCCCGTGGCTTCACCGAATTTTTCCGAAATTCCTCCCACCGAGCGACCTTTTCCGGCAGCGTACACGCCAGTGAGCCATCCTCCCTTTGTACCGGCGCGGAGACCTTCGTTCTGCGTGCCCCGCCAAGCCGCTTCGCGAGTAGCCAAAAGCGCTTTGAGGATTGCTCGCGTTGACATTTGACCGCTTCTTCCTGCACTTGCTTGAAGGAGGCGGACTTCTTGGCCCGAGTTGCCTTCCGAATTTGCTTGCGGAGCCGTAGCCAATTCAGACGGGCTTCCGCATTCGATTCATCCCTCCTGTATGCTGCGTAGGCCTCCCGGCGCTGCTGAATGAGCTCCTTTAGCTCCCCGTCGAACCAATTGTTGGTGAAACGGGGTCGTATACATCTGGAGCCAAGGACCCGGTGCGCCGCCATTCGGAAGGACTGCGGCACTCGCTCGGTGACGTCATCTACCACCCGATGGCTGTCGGCACCACCCGATAGGTCAAGCTCAGGCAGCTGATGCACTCCAAGCTTCTGTAGGCAATGCTGGAATACGTCATCGAACTTGTCGCGTAGATAATCCAGCGCTTGCTTCGCAGCGTGATCATTACCCGAGACACCAGCACCAATAAGCTTATCAACACGAAAGGACCTGTAAGGTTTCGCAGCCCGCGTTGGCCGGCGCTGGCCGCTCCACGTCAGTTCGGCCCATACTGCCTTGTGGTCCGTATCAAGATCATCTTCGCATACTCCGAACTTTGCTCCAGATGCCAAGCCAGGCGACGCGCAGATGTAATCGAGGAGGTGCTTGCCTGTGCCCATGCCGCGCTGCTCACGCCGGGACCACCAGTAGGACCCTTCCACTGGGCACGAGAAGCCGCTCAGATTTCGCAGGCCCGTAGCGACGAGGACAGCCGCGAGTCTCTTGCCGTTCTCCGAACGTACCGGTGCTCCCTTATCATCGACCTCCCCGTGCTGACCGACGATGCCCTCCTCTTTTCGGCTGCATGCCGGCCCGAGCTTCGCGTTGGCATCCGCCACCGTGACCACAAGACCTTTGGCTCCAAAAAAAAGCTATAGCTGCCTGCCAGGCCGCATACGCCTCTGACGACTCTTCTTCCTGCGTTTCCTGGGGAAAGTAGCCGTTGCCCACATAGATATCCTGAGCGCCGGTAACACCCGAGGCGATACGCAGCCACACTTGCTGCCGGTGGTCGACGGGGGCTGACACCAGGTTGCAATACGGACCAAGGAAGTTAGCCACCGCGAATAGAACCCCACCCTTGCAGCGATTTTTCTCGCTGACCTCCGCAGGTTTTCCAAAAATCCGGAATCCATCCAGGCTGCATTTGGAAAGTTGCTTCTTGCCCATGCGGTGCTCCTGAGCCCCGATGACTAGCCAGCCCTCGTGCTTGTAGAATGATGCCCATTCCGCCGTGCCTACGTTGTCGTATCCCGTTTTACCCTGCCAGTTGTGACTCGCGACGAGTAGCTTGAAGCCGGTATCGAACTGCTTGGAGCGGCGCTTCTTGGCTCGTTTCCGGACCCGACGGCCGCGCTTGGCTTCCGCCCTCGTGCTGCCCCCCTCTGCAGGTGCTTGCGCAGGTTGGTCCCCACTGCACTGGCCGCCGAATGCAGGGGCACCACACGCACATCAGCACACTCAGACACACACTTAGGTGCATCGGCAGCCAATTCCGAAGACACCACCTGCACATCATCGACACATTCTTCATGCAGAGGCAAGACGCGATATCCCGTCGCAGCTTCCTCCTTCCGGACCGCCGCTTCCCCACGCAGATGGATGCGAATAAGCCTTCGGACACGTTCCCTGTGGCCACATTGACCCCTCTGCCGAAGAATTTGAGATGTTTGAGTTGCTGCAACGCCGTCTGCCTACTGTCATCGTCCTCGTAGACCAGCTCCAGGTGACGAGACATTCGCTGGCCTTGCCACTCCATTACCGGGACCACCAGACCAAGACCGCTCATTTTGGAGGCGATCTCCTGTAGATTGGCGCGTTCTGAGAGCCCCCAGACAATCAGATTACGCCCGTCCTTGTCGTACCGATCTACCCGCCGGTACCGTCGAGGCGGCGGTACCATCTGCCATATAGAGCCGCTCGCCTTATGTTGAAGCGCCGACCCGTGTGCCAGGTTTGGGGAGGAAGGATGAGGCGCAGCTAAGATAGCCTCTCCACGTGGTTCAGGAATTCCGTCATATACGCGAGCCCTCATCCTCCCATCCTGGGACATCGGGCCAGAGCCCGTCAAAGAGGCATTCCCACGGGGATTGTCCAGGTCTTCGGCGATTCTACCTTGTCCCATAAGGGCCACAGTGGTAGCTCCGTGCTTCGCGTATTTGTAATCCATTGAGAGTAGTAGACGGCCAATGTCGCTGGCCATCACCGCCGCGCCTCTTTACGCCGAGGAAAGTGCCCGTCCATGCAAATAGCATCGGCGGTATCTGCAACACACACTACACGCATTTCCGCCGGTGTCACTGGACGCTGCCGCGTCGCTTCGTGCCCTTCGGCGCCCGCCAGCACCCCCAGCGTCGCCAGAACCTGCCTCACGCACTACACACACTCTCCATCGCATCGCCAACGCCTCTACTCTCATGCCTTATGGACTTTCAGCTGCTCCTAACAATACACATCATGAGGTACGGGTGTCCCCGAGTGGAGCCAGATCGGACGGCGTGCCGCTGAAACTCCTTCCCCCACGTGGGTATAGAAGGCGCGAACCTAGCGGTACCTATAGGGTCTTACAGACAAGTATAGTAATCCCAGCCGAAGCTGCTCAGTTAGAAATGCAACGGTGGAGGGTGTGAATGCATGGGGCAAGGCACGGCAACGCAGCAAGGCACTGGCAAGGCATTGGGACCGACTGAAACCCCTCTCCAACGTGCGCTCATCATGTGTTCCAGTTAGGCAACCCCGAAGAAGCGAAGATAGGTAGGAGACAAAACCCAGATAGGATGAAGATAGGATTAACATGAAGCCGAAATGGAGCCGAGTTGGAACAGGTCAACTCAGCCCCATCTCGGCTCAATGTGAATCCTATCTTCAACCCATCTCGGTACTGTTTCCTCCGAATGCTCACCTCAACAAGATCACCAAACCGGAACTGGAAGCCCCCAGGCATTTACTCGGCAGGAAATTCGGCGAAAATGGGCTAACCAGGAAACCAGACCCAAACCAACAGCCAAGAAAAACGAGCCAACCAACAATCCAACAGACAACCCCACAACCTGCCTGGCCGAACCCCTACCGAGTAAATGCCCAGTTGAGAGTTGCGCATATCCCGGTGACCGCCCTCCCCAAGCGGTCACCTTCGTGGGGAGAGGCCCAACCACCTCCTCTTCCCATGGAGTGCCATCTTGTGCACCCCTCCATAATAATAATAATAATAATAATAATAATAATAATAATAATAATAATAATAATAATAATAATAATAATAATAATAATAATAATAATAATAATGTATCTCCTGCCAATTGCTGAGCCAAAAGGCCATGTGCATCCAGTCCTCCATTCCATAAGGAAAGTCTCACACCAATCGGTGGAATAAAGGAAGTGACGGCATAGAACATTACTCTAGGAGCTTTATACCAATCAGCCCATTGAAAAGGACCAATGGCCTATGTACTCCCTAATAATAATAATAACAATAATAATAATAATAATAATAATAATAATAATAATAATAATAATAATAATAATAATAATAATAATAATAATAATAATAATAATAATAATAATAATAATAATAATAATAATAATAATAGTGCTTCTCTGTCAATGGCTGATGTAAATCTGCACATGCGCCTCCATCGTCTCACCCGTGAGGGGAGTACGAAGAATTGACGATAGGCTCTAATGAAATAATAATAATAATAATAATAATAATAATAATAATAATAATAATAATAATAATAATAATAATAATAATAATAATAATAATAATAATAATAATAATAATAATAATAATAATAATAATAATAATAATAATAATAATAATAATAATAATAATAATAATAATAATAATAATAATAGTGCTTCTCTGTCGATGGCTGATGCATTTCTGCACATGCGCCTCCATCGTCTCACCCGTGAGGGGAGTACGAAGAATTGACGATAAGCTCTAATGACACCCCCGCAAGGGCAGTTCCAACACTTCCAGACGGGCGGTATGTTCAATGAAAATACTCGTCCAGAAATAGACCGGTACGTTCAATGAAAATACTGGTGGCACCGACGGGAATCGAACTGGCGACAGGGCCCAGATGGTAGAACTTGACCACTGGGCTATCACGGTGTCCATAATAATAATAATAATAATAATAATAATAATAATAATAATAATAATAATAATAATAATAATAATAATAATAATAATAATAATAATAATAATAATAATAGTGCTTCTCTGTCAATGGCTGATGCATTTCTGCACATGCGCCTCCATCGTCTCACCCGTGAGGGGAGTACGAAGAATTGACGATAAGCTCTAATGACACCCCCGCAAGGGCAGTTCCAACACTTCCAGACGGGCCGGTATGTTCAATGAAAATACTGGTCCAGAAATAGACCGATATGTTCAATGAAAATACTGGTGGCACCGACGGGAATCGAACTGGCGACAGGCCCAGATGGTAGAACTTGACCACTGGGCTATCACGGTGTCCATAATAATAATAATAATAATAATAATAATAATAATAGTGCTTCTCTGTCAATGGCTGATGCATTTCTGCACATGCGCCTCCATCGTCTCACCCGTGAGGGGAGTACGAAGAATTGACGATAAGCTCTAATGACACCCCCGCAAGGGCAGTTCCAACACTTCCAGACGGGCCGGTATGTTCAACGAAAATACCGGTATGTTCAATGAAAATACCGGTATGTTCAATGAAAATACTGGTGGCACCGACGGGAATCGAACTGGCGACAGGGCCCAGATGGTAGAACTTGACCACTGGGCTATCACGGTGTCCATAATAATAATAATAATAATAATAATAAAATAAATAATAATAATAATAATAATAATAATAAATAATAATAATAATAATAATAAATAATAATAATAATAATAATAATAATAATAATAATAATAATAATAATAATAATAATAATAATAATAATAATAATAATAATAATAATAATAATAATAATAATAATAATAATAATAATAATAATAATAATAATATAATAATAATAATAATAATAATAATAATAATAAATAATAATAATAATAATAATAATAATAATAATAATAATAATAATAATAATAATAATAAATAATAATAATAATAATAATAATAATAATAATAATAATAATAATAATAATAATAATAATAATAATAAATAATAATAATAATAATAATAATAATAATAATAATAATAATAATAATAATAATAATAATAATAATAATAATAATAATAATAATAATAATAATAATAAATCCGATCTGATTCACTGAGCCCCGGGCTAATTGGAGGGATGTATTTCGTGAGCTCACCGGTAATGGTGAGTCTACTTCGGACGGCTCATCGAGCCGCCGTAGTACTGCCGGGCAGCCCAAGCTCAGGCTTGCGCACAATACGGAGTGGAGCGTATGCTGGATGATGTGTGGGGGCCACCTGAGGTGCGAGCTGCTGCTTCCGCATCCGCCGCACGGCGCCCTGCCCCGTCACCGCCTGCCTCGTCTGTGCCACTGCCCCTGTCGACTGCATCCTCTGTCTCGTCTGTGCTATCGCCCCTGTCGACTGCACCCTCTGTCTCGTCTGTGCCACCGCCCTTGTTGCCTGCGTCATTGCCCGCACCCTCTGTCTCGTCTGCTGTCAGTGTCAAAAGAGAAGATCAGGAGGGTTTACAAAGGATGACTGGGTCAGAGTCAGTCCCCGATGTTGATTGTCGTATTTGTCATGCACCCATAGCGGACATAGAATTTCAAGATATTCCTGCCTCGGGTCAGCGCCAGGCCTATTTAGGCTGTTGCGGTAACTCCTTCCATCGTGATTGCATCGGAAAGTGGTGGCAGCAGCAGCACGATGATCAGGTAGACAGGCGTTGCCCCCTTTGCAAAACGGTAGTGAGCTCGTACAAAACGTCGTACATGTATGGTCACAACACAGTTCACTGGAAGCCCCGGGAGTACATTACGCTTGAGGGGTCCGACGATTCGGGAGAGGACACCGACTCGAGCGCAGAGATTGAGCGCGCATGGGAGCGGATTAATGCTTTTACAGGAAATTCATATCAGCGCGTCAAGCCAGAGCCAGGACAGGCAGACATGTCTGCTCCTGGTTCAAATCGTGTCAAGCCAGAGCCAGGGCAGGCAGTTAGTGCTCCACGTGTCTCATCCCCCAGCCCCGCAGCAGTCATAAGGCAGCAGGATGAGGAATATGAGCATGCTTTGGCGCAGGACATTGCAACGGGCAGGGTCCGCGTTGGTAGCGCGCAGAGCTTGGAGGAGCAGGAGTTGGCAGCGGCAATTCGTGAGTCCTTGGCGGCAGCGCCGCGGGAGACACAGAGTAGTCAAAAAGGTGAAGAAGTGCCGGATGAGGCGTCGTCTGCAGTGCATGCAGCTGATGCACCAGTCACACGAGAAGGAAGAGCAAAGGATGGCTGAGCTGTACACAGCCCTACTTAAACGCAAATACATGTCTCCGGATGGTATCCCCCTGCTTGGAACAAAACGCGTCAAGATGGTAATGTTTGTCTGTGAACGAGATGTAATGTTATCTTCTTTTTTTTTTTTTTTTTTTTTTTTTTTTTTTTAGGAACAGAGCGCGACCACTGCCATGGCAGCGGATTCGGTTGCCCCTCCCTCTTGCTGTATATATCCGCCTGCCTCGTCTGTGCCACTGCCCCTGTCGACTGCATCCTCTGTCTCGTCTGTGCTATCGCCCCTGTCGACTGCACCCTCTGTCTCGTCTGTGCCACCGCCCTTGTTGCCTGCGTCATTGCCCGCACCCTCTGTCTCGTCTGCTGTCAGTGTCAAAAGAGAAGATCAGGAGGGTTTACAAAGGATGACTGGGTCAGAGTCAGTCCCCGATGTTGATTGTCGTATTTGTCATGCACCCATAGCGGACATAGAATTTCAAGATGTTCCTGCCTCGGGTCAGCGCCAGGCCTATTTAGGCTGTTGCGGTAACTCCTTCCATCGTGATTGCATCGGAAAGTGGTGGCAGCAGCAGCACGATGATCAGGTAGACAGGCGTTGCCCCCTTTGCAAAACGGTAGTGAGCTCGTACAAAACGTCGTACATGTATGGTCACAACACAGTTCACTGGAAGCCCCGGGAGTACATTACGCTTGAGGGGTCCGACGATTCGGGAGAGGACACCGACTCGAGCGCAGAGATTGAGCGCGCATGGGAGCGGATTAATGCTTTTACAGGAAATTCATATCAGCGCGTCAAGCCAGAGCCAGGACAGGCAGACATGTCTGCTCCTGGTTCAAATCGTGTCAAGCCAGAGCCAGGGCAGGCAGTTAGTGCTCCACGTGTCTCATCCCCCAGCCCCGCAGCAGTCATAAGGCAGCAGGATGTGGAATATGAGCATGCTTTGGCGCAGGACATTGCAACGGGCAGGGTCCGCGTTGGTAGCGCGCAGAGCTTGGAGGAGCAGGAGTTGGCAGCGGCAATTCGTGAGTCCTTGGCGGCAGCGCCGCGGGAGACACAGAGTAGTCAAAAAGGTGAAGAAGTGCCGGATGAGGCGTCGTCTGCAGTGCATGCAGCTGATGCACCAGTCACACGAGAAGGAAGAGCAAAACGGATGGCTGAGCTGTACACAGCCCTACTTAAACGCAAATACATGTCTCCGGATGGTATCCCCCTGCTTGGAACAAAACGCGTCAAGATGGTAATGTTTGTCTGTGAACGAGATGTAATGTTATCTTCTTTTTTTTTTTTTTTTTTTTTTTTTTTTTTTTTTTTTTTTTTTTTTTTTTTTTTTTAGGAACAGAGCGCGACCACTGCCATGGCAGCGGATTCGGTTTGCCCCTCCCTCTTGCTGTATATATGTATGTATATATATATGTCTCTCTCTCTTCTTTCTTCCTTCCTTCTTTCTTTCTTTCTTTCTCTCTCTGTCTCTCTCTCTCTCTCTCTCTCTCTCAACCACAGGTTGCATCATCGGCATACGACTGAGGGAGGTATTCCCAGGACGTGCAACTTGGGGACAGACAGCTTACGACGGAAATGTTGATCAACGCAAACGAAACCGCCGCATCGACAACACCAGTCTCTGCGCAAGAGGTCCCCCCCCCCCCCCCTCTCCCCTCTCGCTCTCATTCTTTTTTATTTTTTTTTATTTGCTGTTTTTGCTGTTAGGTGGCGCTATTGCCTGCACCGGCCCTGGAGCAAGCGGTTTTGCCAGCAGACTCACTTCCATTGGTTCCCCCCCCCCCCCTCTCTCTCTCTCTATATATATATATACATATATATATATATATATATATATATATATATATATATATATATATATATATATATATATATATATATATGTATGTATGTATGTATGTATGTATGTTTCTATGTATATCACTCCTCCCCCCCCCCCCCCCTCTCTCTCTCTCTCTCTATATATATATATGTGTGTGTGTGTATGTATGTATATATGTATATCACCCCCCCCCCCACCTTTTTTTTTTGTTTCCCCTGTTAGCAGGCGTCATCGCAAGAACCGGCCCCTGAGCAAGCGGTTTTGCCAGCACTTCCAATGCTTGATGTAAGCCCCCCCCCCCCCTTCCAAAAACTCTTGTTGTTTTAGTATTCGTGGCTTGTTTTTTTTCTCTGTTAGGGGGCGACACCGAACCCTGAGGAAGCGGTTTTGCGCCGGACCCTGAGCAAGCGGTTTCCGCGGCGAGGACAGGAGCTGGAGGAGCCCCCCCCCTCTCTATATATATATGTATATGTATATGTATGCATCTTCCCCCCCCCCCCTCTCTCTCTCTCTTCTCCCTTTATTATTTATGTATTTATTTATTTTTATTTTTTGTTGTTGCTGGTAGGGGCGCCATTGACAGCACCGGCGACCCCTGCGCAAGCGGTCCCCCCCCCCCCCCCCTTTTCTCTCTCTCTCTCTCTCTCTCTCCCTTTATGTATGTATATGTAACCCCCCCCCCCTCTCTCTTTATTATTTATTTACTTATTTTTTTAATTTTCTGTTTATTATTATTAGTATTATTATTATTATTATTATTATTATTATGGACACCGTGATAGCCCAGTGGTCAAGTTCTACCATCTGGGCCCTGTCGCCAGTTCGATTCCCGTCGGTGCCACCAGTATTTTCATTGAACATACCGGTCTATTTCTGGACCAGTATTTTCATTGAACATACCGGCCCGTCTGGAAGTGTTGGAACTGCCCTTGCGGGGGTGTCATTAGAGCTTATCGTCAATTCTTCGTACTCCCCTCACGGGTGAGACGATGGAGGCGCATGTGCAGAAATGCATCAGCCATTGACAGAGAAGCACTATTATTATTATTATTATTATTATTATTATTATTATTATTATTATTATTATTATTATTATTATTATTTTGGACACCGTGATAGCCCAGTGGTCAAGTTCTACCATCTGGGCCCTGTCGCCAGTTCGATTCCCGTCGGTGCCACCAGTATTTTCATTGAACATACCGGTCCGTCTGGAAGTGTTGGAACTGCCCTTGCGGGGGTGTCATTAGAGCCTATCGTCAATTCTTCGTACTCCCCTCACGGGTGAGACGATGGAGGCGCATGTGCAGAAATGCATCAGCCATTGACAGAGAAGCACTATTATTATTATTATTATTATTATTATTATTATTATTATTATTATTATTATTATTATTATTATTATTATTATTTTTGTTGTTGTTGTTGTTGCTGGAAGGAGCCCTTGCCAGCACCGGTGGCCAGTCAGGAAGCGGTGGATGACGAAGATTTTGAATGTTGGCCTCCCGTCATTGGGACTTGGGCAGCTGTAGTAGAAGCGGAAGGAAAGGAAGAGGTGGAGAAGTTGTTTAGGGACAAAAAAGCAGTTAGGGGATGGAATTCAGGCAGGGTAGAAGCGTACTGGGTTGAGAAAGGATGTCTTATGGTGAGACTGATTATGTATGGCACATCTGATGCAAACACCCTCACCGGCACTTATGCGCCCGTCCAGCGATTAGGTAAGGCAGGTACTTCCAGCGAACGTTGGAAATTTGAGGTGGGTGTTGCAAATGAAAAAAAAAGCAGTGAGGGCCCTTGAAAATTACATGTGGGAGGAGTGCAAAACCTTTGACATCAACCTTACGCAATCCGGTAAAATTCCCAAGAAGTCGCAAAGGCTTATCCAACAACATCTCGTCACTCTAGAAATTCCCGTATTGCAGCAAGTGGAGCAACGCGGTTAGAGGGATAGGTCTGAGTGCGTGTGGGTGGTGGGGGGGGGATCTCGACAATCTGGAAATTCCCGTACTGCAGGAAGTGGAGCAACACAGCTAGGAGAGGAGAGGGAGAGAGAGAGAACTGCAGGAAGTGGAGGAACACAGTTATGAGAGAGAGAGAGAGTTCATTGAGGGGGGGGGGGGGGGGTGTGCGTAACATGAAGAAGGGATAGGGGGGAAACAGTGAGGGAGAGAAGTGAGACAGGGAGGGATGAAGAGAGAAGCTATATACAGTGAGGGAGAGAAGTGAGATAGGGAGAGGAGAAGGCTTGAATTAGAGTAGCTATATAGCCGAACTCCACAGGAGACGTAGGGTAGCACTCTTTCAGGTCGTAGCTTTATTGCTTTAGTAAGTAACAATGGGGGGTGAACAGAGAAAGGGAGGTAGAGCAAGAGAGACAGGGAGGATGAAGCGAGAAAGTGAGGTAGAGCAAGAGAGTTTGTTTGGTACGCTGTGACACCATTTTAAGTTTAAACATGGAGACACGTATATACGTGGATGTGTGCCACAGGGAAGGG
>WBZZ01003736.1:0-2500 GCA_019918135.1 Paulinella micropora | reverse complement strand
TATACATATGTACAGGTCACTGTCTCCCGCCTATTTGCAGCTGCTTGAGTCCAAGCTAGATATAGACGCTGGGGCAAGCACTGTGACCCCTCGGCAAGCAACAGAGAGTGATCACCCCCATAACAACATGGCCCAGCGGTATGTACTCTCAGCTGATATGTACACCTTCTTGACGAGACTGTTCGTGCTGGCCGGCGACAGGTATCTACCTATCTACCTATCTATCTATCTATCTATCTATCTATCTATCTATCTATCTATCTATCTAGCTAGCTAGCTAGCTAGCTAGCTATCTAGCTAGCTAGCTAGCTATCTAACTACCTATCTATCTAATCTATCTATCAGGCAGCATGCGAGCAGTCCACAGCCAACAGAACCGCAGCACCAGCAGGAGACAGACGTTGCCTCCTCCTTCGACCATGAGGAAGGCAAGGAAAACGATGGACATGACTCTGGCTCCCCGAGAGAGCTCGGGAGAGAGGTTGAAGAACTTGACTGGCTGTCTCCTTCAGCCACGGAGCGGCTGTGGCAGCCTATGCCGTGCACGGTCCCCGCCTGTCTTTTGCCACAAGCAGCTCTGCCGGAAAGATATTCAGAGAGTCCAGAGCGGTCGAACGAGCATGATCACGATCGTTGCCAGCCTGAACAGCTGCTTGTGCCTAGCTTGAGCCTGTCGCTCGGCCAACTTGCGGGCGCCTCGCGAGCCACTCCCGGGGTGTCTCTGGATGCTTGGCTGAAATACTGGTCTGCCTTCTCTTGCTTTGATCCCTTGGGCTGCCTCTGCGCTCTCTCCTTGCTGGGCTTCCACGCGGAGCATACCCTTTGCGTGTCACGCCCGCTTGTCGCGCGGCCTACGTCACTGCCCGTGCGCTGGCCTGGTGGCGCACGTGCTAATAACACATCACCCCCAGTGGTGGTGCACATCCTGATCAGGGGCGATCCAGCCCAGTGTGCGTGGCTGGCGCACCTGTTGACTGTTGTGGCGCGCGACAACATAGGCGAGTCGCACGAGCAGGACGTAACGGTCGCCGAGGGAGAAACCGCAACCGCACTGCACACGGACCTGTTACTGCTGCCCCTCATAAGCCATGCACAATCACAGCAGCTGGCGCAACCGGCCGCAGCTGGGCTGCTCCTTATCCAGTTCGGCCCCTCGGACAGCGCGCTCTTCCCGGGATCTTGTCCGCATTTCTTGCCGGCGTCACACAAGGCTAGACGGGCCTGCCCGGACTTGGTGCTGACGCTGACTGACCTGCCGGACCAAAACGCGGCAAGTCCGTGCGCGCCTCGAGAATTGCTCTTGAGACTGGAAACACTCGATACACGACAGCAGCAGGGTATAGAGCGCTTGCAGGAGGCGATGTTACAGTTGCAAAAAGCGAATAGCGTGAAGCCAGGCGACGGAAACGCGGGCAAGGCGGTGTCTGTGCCCTTGCCGACTGCAGCTGCACTACTGGCTGAAGTGAAAAAACCACGAGGGAAAGGAGAGGCAAGGAGTGTGGAAGCTATGCATCGCCTGACGGAGGCGCTCTTTCAGCTAGCGCTCCTGCCCTGCACCACGCCGCGTACGGCGCCGCTGTTGCAGCGCAACGTGTTGCTGAGACGCGTGGCAGCGGGCTCTATCATAGCGCTGGGCATCGTCATGCTGCTGAAGGGAAGAAGCTTGCAGTCTTTTCTAAGCACATCGTGAGCGCTCAAGTAGTTACTAGGAAGAACTTCAAAGTAGTTGGGGGGGGGGGGGGGTAGACAGCAACTTCAAAGTACTTAAACTTGCAAAAAGACAGTTCAAAATAAGTATAATGAGTTTCAGCTTTTTTTTCGAAACCATGTACTCACTGACATATGTCTTGGCTCGGAGACTGCAAATCATTTTAGGAACGGTCATCACACTGCAGACAACTGACCGACCCCCATTCAATTGTGTCAATAACACCAGGCGGCAAAATTGCTGCCCGCCATTGGCGTTATTAAATACGAGTCACCTTCTGCAGCTAGGCCCAGGACATTGTAGCGGGGCCTTCAGGCTGAAGGAAGGGCAGTTGGCAGCCAGGCCTGTCCATAGTGGATTAGTCAGACTTAGACACTTTTTTTTTTTTTTTTTTTTTTTTTTTTTTTTTTTTTTTTTTTTTTTTTTTTTTTTCCTCCAGTATTAATAACTCTAATACTCTTGATCGTCTTCCCACTCAGCTCTATATGTGGCAAGTATTTTATTAATTAAAACAGTGCTTGTGTAATATTAATAATGGTACGGAAGCCGAAGACATATGTAGTTACCTGCCCATCAAAAGTCTAATAAATGACCGCGAAGTTTTCACTTAATTTTAATGTACGATGAAATTTATTTAAGTGATTACTTTGAATATTACAAAAAAGAAAATAAATTTAGGTATGATGGTTCCTGCGTAGTAAGCATTCTTGCATCTAACCAGTAATTTTTCGCAGTCTCTCCGGCCCGAAATTTTTTTGGTAAAAGGGGAGTGTCAGCGTGCTTTTCGCTAAT
>WBZZ01003735.1:0-100719 GCA_019918135.1 Paulinella micropora | reverse complement strand
CTTTGATCCTGCCAAATACAGTACAACAGACTTTAGCGGCAAGATCAAAGCGTTATATCTTTGGAAAAAAACATAATGTACCTCGATTGACTGATGCAGCATTCATTTTTTGCCAGCCGACAGGAAAAATGATGAAGAGACTGCGCATATGCAAATTAAACAAAAGAAATGTTCAATCAATACAATTTTGGGCAACAGGGACCCAGGAGCACAGGGGAAACTTCCCCTTCCGATGTCTCCACTTGCGTAGACGCCGTGAGCTTAAATTTATTATATTTTTCAAGCACAACGTCCAGCAACAGCGGCCCCTCCCTGGGTTTGCCGTCTTCGGAAGTAAACTTAAACAGCAAGCTAATTATAATCCAAGCAGCACATGCACACACATACATACATACATACACACACACACAGCACAAACACAACACACATACACAGCACACAATGTTACAAAGCTCACACAGCGCAAGAAGAAAAAGAAGAAGAAAAAGAAGAAGAAAAAGAAGAAAAAAGAAGAAAAAGAAGAAAAAAGAAAAATAAGAACTTCAAGCTAAAAAGAAGAAGAAGAAGAAGAAGAAGAAGAAGAAGAAGAAGAAGAAGAAGAAGAAAAAGAAGAAGAAGAAGAAGAAGAAGAAGAAGAAGAAGAAGAAGAAGAAGAAGAAGAAGAAGAAGAAGAAGAAGAAGAAGAAGAACGACAAGGACAACAACAGCAGCAGCAGAAGCAGAAGCAGAAGCAGAAGAAGAAGAAGAAGAAGAAGAAGAAGAAGAAGAAGAAGAAGAAGAAGAAGAAGAAGAAGAAGAAGAAAATTCCAAGCAAGGGCAGCAGTAGTAGTAGCAGCAGAAGAAAAAGAAAAAAGAAGAAGAAGAAGAAGAAGAAGAAGAAGAAGAAGAAGAAGAAGAAGAATGCAAGCAACGGCAGCAGCAGTAGCAGCAGCAGCAGAAGAAGAAGAAGAAGAAGAAGAAGAAGAAGAAGAAGAAGAAAGAAGAAGAAGAAGAAGAAGAAGAAGAAGAAGAAGAAGAAGAAGAAGAAGTAGAAGAAGAAGAAGAAGAAGAAGAAGAAGAAGAAGAAAAAAAAGAAAGAAGAAGAAAGAAGGAAGAAGAAGAAGAAGAAGAAGAAGAAGAAGAAGAAGAAGAAGAAGAAGAAGAAGAAGAAGAAGAACACAGCAACAAAACCAATAATAACAATAAAAGTAATAACAATGTTTAAAAATAAGAGTAATGATAATAACAATAAATAATAACAATCACAACAATAACAATAACAATAATAACAATAATAACAGTAATAATAATAATAATAATAAATAATAATAATAATAATAATAATATTAATAATAATAATAATAATAATAATAATAATACCAGTCTTGCCAGGACTTCCCTGAAATGAAAGAGAAGATAGACGTCGCCCACACACGAATCTTGCCATCCGGGCACTTTGGTAACTTGTGACCCGGATTGTCAGGGTCCTCATCACCTTCATCCGGATCCCCAGCTTCAGGCTCCTCCTCTTCATCCAAGCCCTTGTTTTCCTCATTCTCATCCTCCTTCTTCTTGGTTTCCTCATTCTCATCCTCCTCACTCTCATCCTCCTCATCGGCCTCCTCCTTCTGTTCTTCCTCGTTCTTCTCTTCTTCTTCTTTTTTCTTGTTCGCGTCTTTCTTCGTCTTCGCCTTCTCTTTCTTCTTCTTCGACGCCTTCTTCTTCTCTTCTTCCTCCTCCTCCTTCTTCTTGTCTTCTTCCTCCTTCTTCTTCTTCTTCTTCTCCTCCTCCTTCTTCTTCTTCTGTTCCTCCTCCTTCTTCTTCTTCTCTTCTTCCTCCTTCTTCTTTTTCGCATCCTTCTTTTTCTTCTTCTCTTCTTCCTCCTTCTTCTTCTTGTCTTCTTCCTCCTTCTTCTTCTTGTCTTCTTGCTCCTTCTTCTTCTTCTTCTGTTCATCCTCCTTCTTCTTCTTCTGTCCTTCCTCCTTCTTCTTCTTCGCATTCTTCTTTTTCTTCTTCGGACTATCTTCTTCCTCCTCCTCCTCCTCCTTCTTCTTCTTCTGTTCTTCCTCCTTCTTCTTCTTCAGTTCTTCCTCCTTCTTCTTCTTCGCCTCCTCCTCCTTCTTCTTCTCTCCTTCCTCCTTCTTCTTCTTCGCCTCCTTCTTCTTCTTCTGTTCTTCCTCCTCCTTCTTCTTCAGTTCTTCCTCCTTCTTCTTCTTCGCCTCCTCCTCCTTCTTCTTCTCTCCTTCCTCCTTCTTCTTCTTCGCCTCCTTCTTCTTCTTCTCTTCTTCCTGCTTCTTCTTCTGCTCTTCCTCCTCTTTCTTCTTACTCTTCTCTTTCTCATTCTTCTTTTCTTCCGCTTTCTGCCTCTTCTGTCTTTGCTGTGGGGGACCTGCTTCGTCGGCGTCGCCCAGTTTGTCGTCCCATAGCGTGGCTTTATCCTTCTTCAGTAGTCCTGCTTGAGTCCAGGAGTAGCAGAAGCCGGAGACCAACTCATCGAGGTCGCCTTTACCCTGCATGTTACACATGGACAAAAAAATGAACAGGCAAGCATACAATCTTAGTGTACCAGCTCATACTTGCGAAAGACGTCGTCGGGAATCTCGACCTCTTCGAACGGCTCCACGTCTGGGGAGCCGTTCAAAGTAAGGAAGATTTCCCCTCGCGAATTTTTTCGAATGGTTTGTAAGGTGGCGGCAACGAGCTTCTTACATGCCGTCTTGGGCATCGGAGATAATCCTACATTCAAACATCTTGTGACTTTGCAGAATGCGAAATGAGTTGCCTCCAAAGTTCAGTCGACGAGGTGGGCGGTGGGAGCTGGAAAATCCGGTCAAAAATGTACGTTCAAAAACGCTGAAGGGTAGGTGTTGTTTACAAGAGTTTATGCAGAGTTTGTATTGAGAGGAGAGTAGTTTGAGAAGATGTAACAGCATTCCCGCCTATTCCATAGACCAGGATAGGCGGGAATGCATTTATTTTTTTATGTACTAAACGGTCTGTGTAGAAAAATCTGCACAAAAATTTGTCAACACCAACCTCCATGATACTTGCAATTCCTTGCCTATCTACTGCATTTATTGTGGCCGCAGTCTGGAGAAGGTAAAAAGCAATACAGTACTATAATGTAAACCCATGCCATTTATATCTCTAATGGAAACTGTGCAGAGTAGGAGTTGTACTAGTTCGATAAACCTATGCTTATGACTTGGTTTTTTTACAAAAATTTGTGCAGAGTTTGTATTGAGAGGAGAATAGTTTGAGAAGATGTAGCAGCGTTCCCGCCTATTCCGTAGACCAGGATAGGCGGGAATGCATTTATTTTTTTATGTACTAAACGGTCTGTGTAGAAAAATCTGCACAAATTTTTGTCAACATCAACCTCCATGATTGTTGAAATTCCTCCCTGCCTCCTCACAAATCAAGTGATACGGTAAGATAAGCTACAGTCAAATGTTTGTTGAAGCCATACATATTAATTCCTAATATTTGACAACCCAACTGAATCTATTTGCCACAAGCGAGCAGTTTGATAAACCTATGTCTATGACTTGATTTTTTACAAAAGTTTGTGCAGAGTTTGTATTACGAGGAAAGTATTTTGAGAAGATGTAACAGCATTCCCGCCTATTACATAGACCAGATTAGGCGGGAATCCATTTCTTTTGTTACGTACAAGATGGTCTGTGGAGAAAGCTCTGCACAAACTTTTGTCAACACTTAAAAAATGTGGGGGGGGGGGGGTCACACATGGGACACTCCCCCAACTTCAATATTTATCTGAATTCCAAAAACATTACACCAGCATCAAGATCGATGCTGTGGCTACCTACAGTGCAAATATGAGCTCCCAATTCCTCCTGGTTCCCACAAGCCATGGCCTAGTCAGACAGTGACGTGCGAAAATGCGGGGGTGGGGGGGGGGGTGGCCCTGTGCTGCACATGGCATTAAAGAATGAACTTACTTCGTTACTTTGATTGCGTAATTCGCATTTGATGTAAGTTCATTTTTTAAACCTATTTCAAGCCAACTAGCGCGAGTTATCAGGAGGGTAAAGGGAGTGTCCCATGCTGGTGGTGCTCATGCTGGGGGGGGGGGGGGGTTGCATGATGTTTGGTGCACTCACCTAACAAAACTACTTGCTCCTATTAAGTAAACTAAATATCAGCATCAACATCATGACTGGGGCTAGCTCCCCTTCCACTCTCGCTTCCTGAAAAAATTTTGTTCACACAAACCATGCCTTACTCTGCTGGTGGTGCTCATGCTGGGGGGGGGGGCATGATGTTTGGTGCACTCACCTAACAAAACTACTGTTGCTGTTGCTGTTGCTGTTGTCGCTGTTATCGCTGTTGCTGCTGTTGCTGTTGCTGTTGTCGCTGTTGTCGCTGAAAAAGAGAGAGATAGAGAGAGAGAGAGAGAGAGACAAAGACACAAACATTAATGTCTCCCTCTCTCTCTCTCTCTCTAGGCATGCTGAGGGCTGCCAAAGCGCCGATTTACGTGGCCCACCGCGATGGTGGTTACGGAGTTTTTGCCAGTATATACCTTCCTCCTTCCTTCGAGCTTGGGATCCTGGAAGCGGGCGGACGTGCTCTGAATCTTGATCGTAGTACTGCTTTATCAGAGCATTTTACTATGAAAATTGGGAACTTACTTCAAACTGGCATGCATCCCATTCACTTTATTTCCCCTTCAAGCAGAAATGCTTTGCATCTAATAAATTCTTCATCAAAAGGATTCAACTCGAGTCCTGAGAAGCTTGACGATACTCCCCGACCTAACGTGAAGGTAAATTAATAACCAGTACATCATATATGAAAATTGCTACAATTCACATGCGTAACTAGTAATGTGACAGTCGCCATACATAAAATAAAAAAACATGCAAATGCACATGCATTATTACATATATACATGCGTATACATCATACATACATGATTGTTACGTGCATTCTTTTCCAGATCAGCAAGGGGACTCCAATCGTCACGGTGAGCACTGCAATAGGCAAAGATGAAGAGATTTTGCTCAATTATGCGCCGAATCCGGATTTAAGCATCACTACGCTACCGAGCGATGCATACCCGCACTGGCTGAAAGAAGCTGCCAAGCAACGCGCTAAAATTCCGGTATTTTTGTACGAGACGGACATTGGCCATGTGTGTTTCATTGTTCCTGAGCAAGAGCATCCTATTCCTTTGAAGTTAGTGTCATTGACGCACGAAGAGAAGCTTGCGCTTTTGAGCACGGTTAGTAGTGTTACTTCCGATGGATGCGCAACTTCGCAGCCGGTGTCAAGATCTTTATCTATGTCAACAGAGCAGAAAATGAAGTTGCTCAACAGCGTTACTTCTGTTTCAGCTGCAGAAAGTCAGAATACTCTTCTGCGAAGGGCGAGCTCTAGCGTTACAGTTGTGCTGGAAAAATCAAGCTCTAGTAATACGAAGGTAATAAATAAATAAAATCAATCACTAGGTAGCTTCTTATTTGATTTATTTACAGGTACTTGGTTCTGACATCGATACTGACGTGGACCAGAGGGAGGAGCCGCAGAGTAGTCCGGTCAAGTTCAAAGATAATAGTGGGAGACTTTTTGTTCCTACTGGATCTTTGGTAATTCTCTTTCTCTTTTGCTTGCTTGCGAAAGTTGGTAGCTATTGTGGTTTGTTTAGAGCGTTGACGAAGGCGATTCGGATAATGATTCGAAGTGCTACCGTGAACCTACCGATCCTAGCGATACTAGGCTCCCCCCTCTGGTCGACGACGAATATGTTGGTGCGGAATCTAGTATTCTGGGCAACTACAACGAGCTGATGGAATCAAATGAGCTGTTATGTGACCTGATGAAATTGTCACCACTTCCTGTACAACGAGCACGCAAAAATCCCACTCGCCCCTACAAAATGAAACACCGCACCAAAGGAAACGTGAAGTTACAGAGACAGGAAGCGCTCAAGAAGTTGTTGGGGATAACCTTCGCAGACCTGGATAGAGAAGTGAAGTCTGTTTGCTGTCAAAAGTGGAAGTGTTACTCATTCATCGACACGCGCGATGTGCTACACACGCGAGCGAAGAACGCAGCATCGTCACTAAGTGAGCTTTACACGTGGACAGCTGCTCAGCTTGAATCCTTCCAAACTAAAATTGGTTCGTTTCAATATATGTACCTAACGGAGGCTGTCTGCAGAACAGCTTGGCAGCGCATCCACGGCATCAGCGACGCAGTTTTATCTCGAGCACACAAGCTTCTTGCCAACAACACGAAGGTCTTTGCCAGAAAGTCAACCGCAATTCCCGAAACAGAAGATCTTGTTGCAATTTTGCTATGTGAAAAATTCGCAAACAGTCATCCCGAGATATGTAGCGACGGTGTATGGAGGCTACAAGAAATGGCTGAGGACGCCGGAGTGCAAAAGTATGTTCGGGACAACTGGAAAGAAGTGTGTCTACGGTACGGAACTTCTAAGAGAGTGAATCCTGATAAGCCTCCAACAGACAACAGAATCAACAAAGTTTGGAAAGCGGATTTCTCAAACGTCAAGTTTGTACGAGGTAATATGCATATAATTGATTGATGTTTGAATCGTTAGCATAGCATAGCATTCATCATTACTCACTACATCTTTGTGCTGCAGCGGGAGACTTTTCCAAATGCGACATCTGCACGAGGCTTGCGGTTCGGCATGCCCGAGGTTTCCTGAGTGACACAGCAGCTCAGACTTGGCGCCGCCAGAGCCGCCTTCATCACAAAATTCACAGAACGTGCCGTGTAGCGAGCATGCAACGCAAGAAGGGTGCGCAAGAAGATCTCCATGCTACTGTTATATCTGCAGATATGAAGCCGCCTGTGCGGATTCCATCTTGTCGCCGTGCTGCTAAAGACTTTAAAGGGAAAATGGTCTTTCGCCTGTGTGTCGGTATCAACACTTGTTACACTACCGATACTAACTTTATTTTCACGTACCTGGAAGGCGCAGTGGAGCATGGCGTGAACAGTAATATCACCATGCTTGCATCACTTTTGCATTGGGAGCTTTGGCATCCTCGCACTATGCAAGCTTGGAAGTTATTCCTGGAGTGGGACGGCGCCGGTGATAACACTGCGTGGGCTATGCTAGGCTTTATCGGGCTTAATGTTGTCGACCGTGGTATCCGTTGGCAAGTAGAATCTCATCGCAAGCCACCTGGGCACGGCCATGACGGGAATGATCAGTCATTCAGAGTGATGGATATTGGGTGGAAGAGCACCTTCCTCACAACCAATATCGCTCAAGCTTTGTTAAAACTTATCCTTGCTTTCAAAAAACAAAGATCGACCTTTGTGTTGGTTGTTCTTGCATGTAATTACGACTGGATGACGTATTTCAGTCCATGTATGAACAAAAGCTTCAAGAATTACAACAGGCCTCTGGCCTGGCGCATCACCAAGAACGAGGATCCTGATCAGTTACCGACTGCGGATTTCAAAACAATGGGAGACGCACAGGAGGAATTTCATGGAGAGAAGGATAATCCCCAAGGAGCATCAGTGAAACTGTTCATTCAGCGCCCCGGTATTGTATTATATTATTCCCTTCCCTCCCCCCCCCCCCCACCTCACGTGCATGTGTTGTATATATTGCAATACCGGGGCGTTGGATGTATTGCAGCGGCTGATATGCCTCGCAAGCTTCCTGTGGGATACTTCGTCAACCCACGTTTGAAAAAGGATATTCGATCTTTGAGCAAGTACCTAGAGCCGGACGAGACTGCGCATGTGGAGGAGATGTTGGCGGCTGGAAACCTGACAAGAATCGAAATTGATGGCGACTACTTCGACGGTGGTTTGCCCGGACGCCCTGCTCATATGAAGTGTGGAAAATACAAAGCAGAATTCCGACTGGTTGATGAGCTGCCGATGAATTGGATGGAGTTGCCTCCTAACCGTAAAGAAAAGATAAACGCTCTTACCCATTTGACACCTGACGAGCTTCTTTCTTTACCACGCACATATTTTGTTAACGAGGGAAAGGCTCCCGCTCACCCACGATGGCGCGGTGCACAGGAGCTTACTGAGGAAGAAAAGAGGGAGCAGGACTTGGCTTTTGGAAATGTTGAGCATCCGTGGCGCAAAGTTTTCATTTTACTTACATCGTTTCAAGACAAGCAAGCGTTTGCATCCAGCCAAATGGTAGTCAAGGAACTAAAGGACTGGCTCAGAATGCACTGTGTTGCAACGCAAGATGCCGACCGGAAGCAGTTTAAAAAGGCGCAGCTTGTTGACTCAGCATGGAACCATTTTCAAATCTGCCGCTGCAACTTAGAAGAAGAAGTGGATGCCAAACTAGCTGGTGCTGAACCCGCGCTATCTGAGAACTCTTCTTCTACTACTAGCACAGACAACTCTTCTTCTAGCTCAGAGGAAGAAGAAAACGGTACTAGTGTATGCTATATCTGCAACACTGGTCGCATTTCGTTATTATTTACTGTAGGTGTCTCAGACTCAACTGTGCCGCCACGAGGACGCCAACCAAGCCGTCAGCGCGGACGTCGCCGCGCGCGTCGAGCAGCAGGTCAACGCGGACGCAAGCGTGCGCGAAATTCAGCTGATTCCAAGCGGGCGATGCAATCTCAACGCAGGAACAGTCAGGTGCAAGGCGCAAATCAGCCAGGCCCCAATCCGTGGGATTGCCCTTCCTGTAAGATCCATAACGCTGAAGGTGGAGACAAATGCCAATTGTGTGAGTGGCCAGCAGATGTCGGTAGCTCTGATAGCTCTGACGACAACGACCCATTAATGTAGCCTTGAAATACATTCTAATCAAGGAAATACTGCAACCTTCACATCACACAACCACCCCCCCCCCTCCCCCTTCCACTACCCACGTGAATCCCCTATCACAGCGGCGGCAGGGATTTTTTGAAGTAAAAGCAGCTCATAATGTAGGAAAATACTAAAAACAAATAAAACAAAGCAAAAAAACCAAGCTGTGCATTTTTGTCGCTTGTTTCCAGCATAGTCTTGTCGTCGCAGGCATGAAAAAAAAGTGGAAAAATTAGGTGTCAGACCGGTTTCTGTCCACCTCCGGAGGTGAAGTCTAAGTGGTTGACTATTAATAAAAACATGTTTTAATATCATTTTATTATGTTCTGCAACTAAATACTGAATTTCCCTTCATTTGCACAAGTTTTCTGAAAGTTGCTAAAAATCTTGGAAAAATTTCGGAAAAAGTGATACCCCCATCTTTGCCGAATGGTTAGTTAGATTCTGAGCAAAGCGAGTTCTACCAGCAAATCTGCAGTAGAGGCCCAGGACGCGCCGACGCGCTGCGTGTAGTCTCGTACAACTTCTTTTTCTACGTGCTCTACTGGCCCAGCTACGGCTTCACACTCGCGTCTCGCCGGGACATACCTCCTCTGGACCAGCCACGCTTCGTGGCAGAGTTCCGCACCAAACTGTACCGTGGCAGCGGAGGCAACTCCAGCGACCGGGCAGAGGCTCCCTCGCGCGACCCCACGCTGTGGGAGCGCGAGCAGGCGACTTTTATGCAGGCGGGCAGCGCGCTAGTCTACGTCGACAGAAAACATCAGCCCAACCTGCCGGCCGCTCCTCACGGCGGCCAGCAAAAACGCATCCCCACGGTTCTGCTGGGGCACTGCGCCCTGACCAGCCCGCTGCCCGAACAATGCAACGCCTTGATCGCGCGCCTCAACCATCGCAGCTTTCACCTTTACCTTAAGCCCGGCAAAAGCCTACGCCCGCACGAACTGCTGCTGGCAGAGTATGGTTGGGAGGACAGCTTTATGCAGGCCAGGGGGATCAAAGATATCGACACCGACGCCTTAATTCGCTACCTGCAAGTTCACCACATCTCGCCGGCCGAGCTAGAAAAACAAATGCCAGGCAAACAGGACCCTCCTCCACCGCTCACAGCTTGCGAACCGCTCAGCGTTATCAGCGGCGGATCCTTGCGGTAGACGGCGCTTCCCCCCCCCCCCACCCCTTCTACCCCCCTCCCTCTCTCCCTTGGCTAAGAGGGAGGAAGAGGGGGAGAGGGGGGGGAAGGGGGGGGGGTGCGCGGCGGGGGGGGATGCACAGACGTGTGTGCCCAAGGTGACAAGAAAGGGGGGGGGGGTGCCCCGCGGGGGGAGGTTGTGGCGCAGCTTTTGCGAAGACGCCCCCTTTGGAGGCGGTCGACATCAGAAAGTAGCCCCTTAAGCCCAACCAAAGAGATGAGCAAGCGCACAACGCCCTCCTCCTCGTCGTCGTCGTCGAGCAGTTCGGGGCGCGCGCCCAAAAAAAGCAAGGTGCAGGAAGGCCGAGAGGAAGTAGACTGGGATGCCACGTCTTCTCAAATTGCGGCTGAAACGAAAGCAGCAGTAGCGGCGGGCGGCCCTCCCAGCTTGTCGTCGCACCAGTTCTTCCCGTTCGCGGATCCGAGCTCGATGCCCGAGACGTTGCTGCGCGCGAGCCTGCAGCCGCCGACCGAGCTCGACGGGCTTGTCCCCTTGGGGAAACTGCCGCCCGACCTGCGGGCGTCGCTGGGTGATGTGTACCAGCAGGTTCTGACGCAGGACATCTGGCCCAGCCTGGTGAACACGGACTTTTTGCTGAAGCACACGTACGTCAAGGTGAACAAGGACGAGGCAACAGGTGAGGAGTGGCTGCAGCTGGCGCGCTTCGTTGGGCCGGGGCGCAACGCGTACCTGATGCAGCGCCTGCCGTCGATCAAGGAACCCAACAAGGAGATCGTGACGGTACGCTTTACCCAGCAGCGCCCGTCCTCGAGCGACCGCAAGGGCGCCTGCCGCAACTTGGTCATTGCGTCGCCCCCCGCGACCGTGGGTTCCTGTGACTTGTTTGTGTCCAAGCACGCGACGGACGAGCAGAAGCAGAGGCTGGGCCGCATAGCGTACGGCTCGTTTGCAAACCCGGCGGACTTTGCGCACCGCTACAACATCAACCCGGAGGAAGACTGTCTGCGCCCCGAGCGGATCCAGCGCAGCTTCAGCACGGTCGCGCTCCCGTCCAAGGCTGCGCCCGCACTGCGCGTCGTCAAGGCGGACGGCAGCTCGTACGAGGTCGGAGGTCTGGCCGTGGTGTTTGATCTGTACCTGGACTTTCTAGCCGTGTGGTGTGTGCTGGACGCGCTCGAGGACCCCGAGAGCGCGCCGCTGGTCTGCCAGGCCATGCCGTGCGTCAACAGCCGCCTGCAGGACATCTCGACCGACATGGGGCTCGGCGCCGACGCGCAGGGGGTGTACCCGCGACAGGTACTCGCCAAGTTCCGCGACGTGGTCATCCGCTCCAAGACGGCCGAGATCAAGGCCATGACGGCGGTGGAGCGCAAGTCCAACTCGCGCTACATCAAGAACGGCGGCTTCTTCCAGAAGACCGAGTCACAGGGCGGCGGCTCGCAGGAGTTTACGCTCGTGACGCACTGCAACTACTCCTTCCCGAACGTGGACCTCAGCGCCAGGTACAACAACAAGGGCAAGGCCGCCGGCGGCCCCGGCGGGCCCCAGCCCAGCAGCAACTCGTCGGAGCTGGACTGCAGCAAGCTCAAGTTCACTGAGCTCCTGTTCCGCGACATGCGCCGCGAGTCGCACCCGCTCATGAACGAGGCTGCGGCCATGAAGGCAGTTCGCAACGGCTCCGTCGTCACCGTGGGCTTTACCATCAGGGCCAGCTTCGACCCCCTGTCCAACGGCGCCTTCTGCCTCAAGCGCGTGCCCAAACTCGTCTGTGTGTGGGACGCCTCGGGCGCCAGCAAGAAGACCGAGGAGCTCGGCAAGCCCTCGGCGCTGCCCGGCTGGGAAGGCGGTGGCTTCGCGCCCGACGAGCTGGACGACGAGCCCGGGCCAGCAACAGACAGCTGCGCATCGCCAACGTCCCGCACAGTGCCGAGGCCGACTTGCGCAAGCGGCATGCGCTCGAAGAGGAAGATGAAGCTCTGCTCAGGGACATTTGAGCTCAACAGGACTTTTTTTTTGTGTTGTAAGAATTTTTAATGATTAAAAAAAGTATTTTTCCTTTCGACGTTTCCTAGCTTCCCCGCCCCCCTTTTTTTCTTAGTACTAGCTAGATGGCTAGCTAGCTAGCTAGCTCGGGCTTGACTCCGGATCCGGTTTACTAGTTGCTGCGCGCGTTTTTTCTCCGCCGCGGAGAAACACAAAGTCACAGCTGTGTAGTTCCAACGCGACCGACCTCGGCGGGGCCCTCGGCGGGGGCGCGTGAATGTACACGTGGGGGTTGTACACAAACAAGTAGGCCTCGTCGCTCTTGCCTGAAGGTTGTGATCCCGGCACGGTGTGCGCACGGGCGCGCCGGCGCCGGCCGCCCGCGCGCACGGAGTCCCGGCCGCCGCCGCCGCCGCTGGTTTCTTTGGCCAGCTGGATCGGGAGCGGCGGTGACCAGCTGATGCGGCCGGGCTTGCCAACGTCCTTGCCCTCTTCCTGGCCGCTGCTGCTGCTGTAACCGTGCAACGACCTGAGCTCCTCGCAGGTTTGTTGGTGCGAAGGCAGCAGCGTCCACTGCAGTGACGCGTGGCACTTTTTCAGCTCCGCCACGCATTCCGGGTTGTTGGGCGGCAACTCCCCGGGCGCCACGACCCCTGACGCGTCCTGCAACGCCTTCCCGACCGCCCAGACCCAAAGAATCTCTCCCTTGGGAACATTCATGCCTGCGAGGCAAACTCGTCGACCCCACACAAAACAGGATTTCTTTCGCGTGTGTGAGAGCACAACACAAAAAATAAAGAGGAAGAGTTGGGAGAAGGGAGGGGAAGAAAGAGAGAGAGAGAGAGAGAGGAAAAAAAAGGGGGAGGATGGGGAGAGGAGGGAGATAAAAAGGGGGAGAGAAGGGCGGGGAAGAAAGGGCAGAGGGGGGAGAGAAGAACAGGCTCTCCTTTGTCAAAAATTTCACTTTTTTCTTCTTGGCTCTGAAACTAATATTATTAATAATAAAAAGGCCAAAAGACTTGTAGATTCTGCACACCCTCGGCGTTTCCCTGCTCTGCGATCCAGATGTCTGCCTTTTGCCTCGAGCCGGGCTGGGCTCTGGTTGTTGTGGATATGCAGAACGATTTTATGCACAGGCGCGGGTCTCTGTGTCTTGGGGACGAAGATACCAGAGAAACTTGCATAGAAAACGTGCGCCAATTGGTGCAGATTCCTGGCTGGGACCTAGTGGTGTTCACACGCGACAAACACCCAGCGGAATGCGCAGGTCCCAACAAAACGGTAAAGCCCGGCCACATTTCCTTTGCAAGTTCGATCTACCACGTACAAACTAGACCAGATAAAACAACCACAAAGGCAGAATCCCAGGCAGCGCGAGACAGAGACTGCTTTAAGACATATACACGAGATGAAAGCGTTGTTACGTATACCCTTGAAGAACGCAGCCTTCCGCTGGGGGACACAGTGGAAAAAGCCCGTATCATCAAGCGGACGGTTCAAAATCAAGAGCTGTGGCCTGTCCACTGTGTCATGGGTGGTTGGGGCTCTGACATCCTGGACGAGCTGCACGACGTAGCACCTGCGTTTAAGCCCGGGGCGAGCGTGACAGAGCCGGCGCTGGAATACTTACATTATTTGAATGCTACCGCCCTGGAAAGAGGCACGCTTAGCTTGCCCCCCGGAGCTCCCCGCAACCAAACAATGTTTTTCGACAAGGGCACGGACCGCAGATTCGATGCCTATTCTGCCATTTTTGACAAAAGAGAGACAGGCAAGAGCGAGGTTTACAACCAGAACCCCTGGAGCATCGCCACGCCCAGATGTACCTTGACCGAGGTTCTAAAGGCGCAGGGCATCCGCAACGTCTGCGTGGTCGGATGCGCGACTGAAATCTGTGTCCGGGAAACTGTCAAAGGCCTGCTGGAGAAAAAATTCAGCGTTACCGTCGTCGAATCGGCAACACTGGCGTATAAGAAATCGGTTAATTGGGGCAATAAGAAGAAAGATGAGTCGGAGGACTCGGAGGTAAAAGGGGCCACGCCCAGTGAAAACATCCCTGACTTCTGCCGAGGGACATGGATGATGCAGCAATCACCCGTCAAGTCCGCTCTTGATTCTACCTCCGAAGCCACGCGCAGGCTGTACTCACAAATTTCGTTTCGACTGCAACAAGCTACCGTCGATTTGTTGATGGCCAGGGCCAAGAAAGCCCAAGCTGAAATAAAGAGCAGGTTCGAATTGCAGGGCAAGAAGAAAGATGGGCAAACACAGTTCTGGCTTTCCAAGACTGTAATCCCAGACAGAGGGGAAGGTGATTACCTTACTGCCGGTAACAATAGGCTCGTGGGCAACAACACATTCCAAGAATTGGGACCCATGTACACCTGTCTGTCGTATGAGTGTAGAAAGCCTCTGACTGCTACAGAGCTTGGGGAAGACAATCGACGTCCGGTGTTTGCTCGCGTGTTGGAACAAGACGCGAAGAAGCAGACGGCGCTGGAGGCTTCGGAGTACGCTACGGCAGTACCTACAGAAGGGGAAGCGCAATGCATAGCAGCGGTAGCCGACCTGACTATGCCCTTTACAAGCTCCATGGGGCCTAATGTCATTCTGTTATTCCTGAAGACAAACGCAAAGGAAGAGGAGTATACTTACGGAAGCACAAGGATCAACGTGTTCGACACCAAAAGCGATCAAAAGGAGGAGAAAACAGTCGTTATCGAGAGAGCGCGAGTGTTGTTGCAAGCCAAAATAGATTTTGTGGACAGATATGCGCTGGCCATGCTTGACCTGTTGTTGAGAAATATGCGAACCTATTTGTTTGATTTCACTCATGTGTACAAAGGCGCCAAAGCAGAGCTAGTCGGCGATGATGTCCAGAAGAGACAAGAGTATATTGCACAGATGCGACAAGGGCTGGACAGTGAATATTGGCTTGGACTAACCGTGCGCAAAATATCGGCCCCACTGGCCAAGCTACCTTTTGCCGACTGCCGCGACTATTTTGTGGTGTACGACGGGCTTACTCAGGTGTATAAGCAAGCCCGCTTTTATTATAGCAGAGAAAAGAATGAGCTGTCCCAGCTGGCGGTTTTACGGAAATTCGGCTGGGATTGGCAACTGTTTTTTCAGACGTACGTGGATTCCTGCCAAAGCGAACAGGACCGTGCTGAGGGGCCGCAGTTTTCCATTTGTTCCCCACATGCACAGAGCCTTTTGTATCCTGTCCAAGGAAGCTTTGCCAAGACCGACGAGGAGTTCTTGGGCGCCTACGAACGGGTGGTCGACAGAATGGCCGGCTGGTTTGCCAAAGACGGCTACGGCTCTCAAGAAGCCGTCAAGCCCAAAGCTTTCGTGGACGCACACGCTTGCTTGCATATGTGCAATGATTTTCTTGAACCGGACAACAACGCCTCCTCTGCCCCCGTGCCTGTAAAAGCAAAAGAACCTCATGCTGCTAATGCAGGTTCTGCTCAACCAAAAAAGGTGCGTGGTAAGAAAAAATTTTCTCCTCCAAACGATGGGTATTTCAATATGTTTGAAAATAGTGTTAGTCGAGACTAGTGAAACGAAAAGGTTTGAAGAGATATCCACGAGTTTTTTTTAATTAAAGAAACTTCTGAAAAAAAGCGGTGATACTGTTACCAGAGCTCGAGGTCGGAGAGGTCCAGACCCTGCATGGCGCGGCGGGAGGCCTGCGAGGAAAAACGAAGAGCCGCGCGCGTTGTCCAGCCCGCGGTAGCGGGCTGGAATGAAGAGAAGGCAAGAAAACCTGCCTTCAAATTATAATCCTCTACCAGAGCTCGAGGTCGGAGAGGTCGAGCCCCTGCATAGCGCGACGGGAGGCCTGCGCGGAAAAACGCAGAGCCGCGCGCGTTGTCGCAGGCGACAAGTACGTGGCTTTGGCTGGCAATAGCATGGAGCCAAATTTGGCATTCATGATCTGTGGAATTAGGGCATAATTGCGTGGATGGTCCAGCCCGCCTTGCGCTGTCGGCACGATGTGATCAATGTTGAACAAAAGTCTCCTTCGTCCGTCCGTATCAAAATATTGAGAAAAGCAAGGGAGCCGACGGTTCTCCAAGATCCATCTTCTCACAAGCGCGCGCGACATGAAGTGTTTTTCGTTGCAAAGCGGTACTACACGCCCTAAATAGACCGGGCGCGTCTGTATTTCGGATAATGGGTGCAGATCTGACAGCTGTCTCTCGATGGCCGCCAGCCCCTCCCTCCCCGCCTTGTCGTCCAACAGCCAAGAGTCATCGTCTTTCAGGCGCACCGAGTCCAGCACAATGCCGAGAAAATTCAAAAGGTCGTTCAAATATACACACTGCACTGCAGGCCCCCAGGAGCCGTCTCCCTGAGTAAAGCGCACAAGCCGGGTTTTCAGAGCTCCGTCGCCTGCCTTTTGCTTGTTGGCGCTTGCCCGGGCTTTTTCTAAATAGAGGCGCGCGTTCTGCTCTGAGCAGCCGAGCAGTTTGACCAGCAGCGGGAGCAAGGGCACCAGCTTTTCTTTGGCCACAACTTCTGACATTTAAAAAAAAAGAAACTAAAATCTGCGAAGAGCCTGCGAGGGGAGAGGGGGAAAAAGAGGGCTAATGTCGGAAAGGGAGTGATGTCGGGGGAGGGGGGGGGGCATGCTAGCTCCGTCCGGGGGGCATGCCCCCCCGCGCCCCCCCCTTTTCCCCCTTCCAGCCCACGCAAGCGGGATGGTGTCCGTTCGTCGGCGACTGGAATAGGGCTGCAGGGGGCGGCGGGGGTGGCAGCGCGCCTCCATTGCTGCTTTCTCTCTTTTTGACCGTCTCTTCTCTCTTTCCGAGGAAAAGCAAAAATGAGCGAACTTTTTTTTAGATACCGCAGAGGGGGCTCAAGGAGCAGGGGAAGGGAGGTGATAGAAGGAATTTTTGGGATACAAACGAAGGGAGAAGCGCCATGGGGGGGAGGCGGAGCGC
This sequence comes from Paulinella micropora, assembly GCA_019918135.1. Taxonomy (NCBI): domain Eukaryota; phylum Cercozoa; class Imbricatea; order Euglyphida; family Paulinellidae; genus Paulinella; species Paulinella micropora. Next base: position 83,849 of record WBZZ01003735.1, on the reverse strand, counting down.
CCCCGGCATGAGATCAGTACCATCTTTTTAGTCTTTTGTTTCTGTTTGAGCCCCCCGGGCTCAGGGGGTGGGTGGGGGGGTAGAGGCGAGGGAAAGCACAAGACACAAATCTAAAGGAGAGAGAGGAGAGGGGGAGGGGGGCGCACCAAGAAAGTGTGAAAAAAAGATGTTTTCTCTGATGAAGGAGGAGGGAAGTGCATCCCCCCCGCCCCTGCCTCCTCGTCCCTCTGTCTCTCCTTGTCCCCTGCTACTCCCCCTCCTCTCGTCCCTTGTTTGTGCGTGCAAACGCATTCCAAAAAAAATCCACTTTTCATATTCTTCCTATTTCTGTACATCTTGCGCATCGTGCTCCAGCACGACCCTACGGTGGGAGCGGGGCAGGAAAGGGCGCGAGGGGCGCGCGCCAAGATTTGTAAAATACGCTGAATTAAAGCTTGACAAAATCTTATACTTGGAGACGAGGAGGGGGGGGCGCCCCCCCCCCCCCTTTTTCTCTCCCTGCTCCCTTTCTTGAGCCCCCCTGAGCCCGGGGGGCTCAAGGAGGGGGCAGGGAGGGCGAGAGAAAAGAAAAGGGAGGATGGGGAACAAAATTAGGCAGACTTTCTTTGGGGGGCTCACAGGGAGAGTGGCGCCCCCCCCCCCAAACAAAACTAACAAGAATTTTATTCCATTTGCACTACACAGTCGCGTAAAAAAGACGCTGCTGCTGAGTTGCAGGCCAAAAATAGATTTTGCGGACAGCAACAGCGTCTTTTATTTTTAATTATGGCCAAAAAAGGCAGCGCCCTCCGGATGGGAGAGAATCCAACGTGTCATGGCAATGTTGTCGACTTGCGTCACTCAAATACATGCTCTGGAGTAGTACAGGAGTCGCTTCACTAAAGACGACCCAGCCAAAGTAAAAGTACTTAGATCTTGCGCCGATAGCCCGTACGGCGGCACCTGCATCACCCCCCGCAGGTTGCGAAAGGAGGGCACTGGCTGCGGACCAACATCTGAATAAAATAACGCACTAGCCTGGCCGGAGGAAACGATTCCGTCGGTCGTGGGTAGTCCGTGTGTGTTTTCACTCTGCCGGAGTCCAAATTCGGCAGGGGCAATTTAAGCCAACAGCTATACGTCTTTTGTTTTTAATTAAAAGAAAAGCTTTTTTTTTAAAATTTCTTTAGTCTGAGCTTGAGAGGTCGCCGGCCCTACGTTCTAAGAAAGAGGGACCAGTAGTTTTCCCGGGAAAACACACACAGAAAATTTGGCGACAAATTCCATACGAGAAACGGGAAAGAGAAAAAGCTAAGCTCAGTTCGCAAAGGAATGGCGGGGGGGGGGGGGGAGAGAGAGAGAAGGGGGGAGGGGACGCACCCCTTTCTTCCCCCCCCCCTCCCTGCTCCTTGAGCCCCCTGGGCTCAGGGGAGGTTGTAGAAAGGATTTTTGGAAACGAGGAGGGGGGGGGCGCTCCCCCCTTTTTCTCTTCCTGCCCCCTTTTTTGAGCCCCCTGAGCCCGGGGGGCTCAAGGAAAGGGGGGAGGGCGAGAGAAAAAAAAGGGAGGATGGAGAACAAAATTAGGCAGACTTTCTTTGGGGGGCTCACAGGGAGAGTAGCGCCCCCCCCCCAAACAAAAAAAACTAACAAGAATTTTATTCCATTTGCACTACACAGTCGCGCCCAGTCCCGGGGGACTCCCTTGGCTGAGTAGTAGCAAGCCCCCAGGCTGTTGACAGCGCCCGCGTGGCCCTGCTCGGCCACGAGGAGAAAATACTTGTGCGCGGCGGCCAGGTCCTGTGCGACGCCCCTGCCTTTGGAGAAACGGACCGCGGAGTTGTAATGCGCCTTGGGGTGCCCTTGCTCCGCGGCCCGACGAAACCACTTCGTTGCCGCGGCCTGGTCCTGGGCGACCCCAACCCCCCGTGCATAGCACACGCCCAGGTAAAAGAGCGCGTCTATGTCGTCCTTGGCGGCCGCCTTCCGAAACCACTTGACCGCCCGGCCCGCTTGGGGCTCTACGCCATGGCCGTGGAAATAACACTTGCCGAGGCTGGACTGCGCATCGCTAACTCCCAGGCGCGCGGAGCGGCGGTAACACTGCACCGCCCGGGCGTAGTCTTTGGCCACCCCTCGCCCGTAGAAATAGGAGTACCCGCGTTTGCCCACTGTCGGTGTACCTTGCGTCCGCAACGCCGGCTGTCGCGTGTGCTGGGCGACGAGTCCTGACGGATTGCGCACCTGCGCGTCACACACTGAGCCTAGAGCTTTATGGCACTCTTTCTCTCTTCTTTTTTGCACCAAATTTGTCGCCGAATTTGCGTATGTGCGCGCCCTGAATTGATATGGCCGAAAAAGGCAGTATTGCCAGAAAAGCCTGGTCACGCTGCCTTTTTCGGCTATATCACATGCACAGACCGCCAAGCCCTCCTCTGTGGGCTCCAAAAAAGTTTACTTATTTTTGCTCTCCCTTCAGCTCGTGCCGGCGTGGTTGGTTTCTCAGTGTCAAGTATAAGACTTTGTCGAGCTTTAATAACAAAAAATTAATACATTCTTGGCGCGCCTCCTCCCCAGTGCCAAGATTAAACCTTGTCAGGGATTTTTTATTAAATTTTTCGTGTAAATTCTTAGCACGCCCCGGCACTTTTTTCCCTCTCCCTCTCTCAGTTCTGTGGCAATGACAGTTCGTGTTTCCTTCAAGTTTCCTATCTTAGTTTTCAGTGCTAAGATTAAAACTATGACAAGTCCTGCGCACTCCCTTCCCCCTTTGGAGAGAAGAGGGAACGGGAAGATACGAGAGAAGGGGAGAGAAGAGGAAGGGGGGGGGAAAAGAGAGCGGGGGAAAGGAAGAGAACGGGGGCGCCCCTCTCTCTCCCCCCTCCCTCTCTCTTCCCTTTAAACAAACGAAAAGGGGAAGGGGAGGGCTTTCCTCCCTCTTCCCTCTCCCATCTTTCCTTCCTCTCCCCTCTTCCCTCCGTTCCCCCCTTTTTTTCAAACAGGCTTTTTCTCTTTCTCTTTCTCTCTTCTTTTTGCACCGAATTTGTCGCCAAGTTTGCGTATGTGTGCGCCGGAATGATATGACGGAAAAGGGCAGTATTGCCAGAAAGGCCTGAAACGCTGCCTTTTTTGGCCATATCACATGCACAAACCGTCAAGCCGCCTTCGCTAAAAGCGCCATTAAGAACGTACCGAAAAATCCGCCAGAACTCTTTCAGCCGGAGTCTTGCCCTTCCCCTGTTCCTTGAGCCCCCCTGGCTTAGGGGGCTCAGGGGGGAAAAGAAGAGAAAAAAATGTGGAGAGGCGCCCCTTCTCGCTGGGCTCCAAAAAAAAGTTTATTTATTTTTGCTCCCCCTTCAGCTCGTGCCGGCGGGGCAGGTTTCTCAGTGTCAAGTATAAGACTTTGTCGAGCTTTAATAACAAAAAATTCATAAATTCTTGACGCGACGCGCCCGCCTTCCCCAGTGCCAAGATTAAAACCTTGTCAGGGAATTTTTTTTATTAATTTTTTCGTGTAAATTCTGAGCGCGCCCCGGCCCTCCTTTCCCTCTTCCTCTCTCAGCTCTGTGGCAATGACAGCTCGTGTTTCCTTCAAGTTCCCTGTCTTAGTTTTTAGTGCCAAGATTAAGACTATGACAAGTCCTGCGCATTTCCTCCCCCTTCGGAGAGAAGAGGGAGCGGGAAGATAGGGGGGAGGGGGAGAGAAGGGGGAGGAGGGAGAAGGGGGAGCGGAGGAAAAAAGGGGGAAGGGAAGAGAACGGGGGCGCCCCTCTCTCTCCCCCTCCCCTCCCTCTCTTCCCTCCATCCCTCCTCCTTTTTTTTCGCGCAGGAGGGTTTTTCTCTTTCTCTTTCTCTCTTCTTTTTGCACAAATTTGTCGCGCAAATTTGCGCATGTGCGCACCCTGAGTCTCGACAAAGAAAAAAGGAGGGGGGGGGCGCCTGGCATCGGGGGGGGGGGGGCTTAGTTGAGGCGTTTTATATTTTTTTTAGGTAGCTTCTGCACTCTCTCGCCATTCCCCTGTTCTTTGAGCCCCCGGGCTCAGGGGGCTCAAGGGGAAAAAGAAGAGAAAAAAAAAGGTGGGGGAGGCGCCCCCCCCCTCTGTGGGCCTCAAAAAAAGTTTACTTATTTTTGCTCCCCCCCCCCAGCCCATGCTGGCGGGGCTGGTTTCTCAGTGTCAAGTATAAGACTTTGTCGAGCTTTTATAACAAGAAATTCATACATTCTTGACGCGCCCGCCTTCCCCAGTGCCAAGATTAAAACCTTGTCAGAGATTTTTTTATTAATTTTTTCGTGTAAATTCTTAGTGCGCCCCGGCACTCCTTTTCCTCTCCCTCTCCCAGTTCTGTGGCAGTGACAGCTCGTGTTTCCTTCAAGTTCCCTGTCTTAGTTTTCAGTGCCAAGATTAAAACTTTGTCAAGGATTTTTTTATTATTATTTTTTTTGCGTACATCCTAGCGCGCCCCCACCGGAAAACCTGGAAATACTGCCTTTTCCGGTCGTATCATAGTCGTGCAAGTTAGTTTTGCTCGAAAAATTCATGCTTTAGTTTGTTGAGCTTTGTCCTGATCGCAAGGCCTTCTGGATGATTGGTGAATGCGGCGGAGACCACGGCGACGCGGACCGGCTCGCGCGTGCCTTGGACAAGATTAAAATTTTGTCAGTGATTTTTTTATTAATTTTTTTCTTGCACCTTCTTAGCGCCAAATGTACCGGCCGCTCCCTCTTCCCCTCCCCCGTCCCTCTTCCCTCTTTCTTCCCTCTTCCCTCTTTCTTCCCTCTCCCCTCTCTATCCCCTCTTCCCTCCGTTCCCCCTCCCCTTTTTTCGAGCAGGAGGATTTTTCTCTTTCTCTTTCTCTCTTCTTTTTTTTGCACAAAATTTGTCGCCAAATTTGCGTATGTGCGCGCCCTGGAAACGCTGCCTTTTTCGGCCATATCACATGCACAGACCGCCAAGCCGCCTTCGCTAAAAGCGCTATCAAGAAAGTACCAAAAAGCGCAGTCGTTCAGCCGGAGTCTCGATTCCAAATTAACCAAGTTAAATCTCCCTGTCGAATTAAGTCATCAAGTTGAGAGAGAGACTTTGGCGCCCTTCATTTCGACTAACGGAGCCAGCAGCTGCGTTCGCAGCTGCTTCCAGTGGGTGTGGGTGTAGTGCGCCGACAGGGCCGCATCCACGCGGAGCGCCAGCTCTTGGCACAGCAGGTCCAGACGTTGCGAGGGCTTTCTGTCTTCGAGCACGCTCCCCCTTCAGCCCGCGCCGGCGGGGCTGTTTTCTTAGTGTCAACCATAAGACTGTGTCGAGCTCTATCCAGGGTAAAATTATTTTTTGCGCCCATCTGCCCCTTCCCTCTTAGTTCTCAGTGTCAAGATTAAAATTCTGTCAGTGATTTTTTTTATTAATCTTTTCTTGTACATTCTTAGTTCTCAATGCCAAGTGTAAGGCTTTGTCGAGCTTTAGACCGTCGAGCTTTACTTTAGCGTAATCTTTTTTTGCACTTCCTTAGCGCCCCCCCACCGAAAACCTGGAAGCACTGTCTTTTCCGGTTGTATCATAGTCGCGCAAGACTTAGCGCCAGATAGAGGGGAGGGAGAGAGAAGGGGGAGGGGGGAGAAAGGGCAGCGGAGGAAAAAAGGGGGAAGAGAAGAGAACGGGGGCGCCCCTCTCTCTCCCCCCCCCCCTCTCTTCCCTCCGTTCCCCCTCCCTTTTTTCGCGCAGGAGGATTTTTCTCTTTCTCTTTCTCTCTTCTTTTTTTGCACAAAATTTGCCGCCAAATTTGCGTATGTGCGCGCCCTGAGTCTCGACAAAGGAAAAAGGAGGGGGGGGGGCTTAGTTGAGGCGTTTCATATATTTTTTTCGGTAGCTTCTGCACTCTCTCTCCCCTTGCCCTTCCCCTGTTCTTTGAGCCCCCCGGGCTCAGGGGGCTCAGAGAGAAAAAGAAGAGAAAAAAAGGTGGGGGAAGCGCCCGCCCCCCCTCTGTGGGCTCCAAAAAAAGTTTACTTATTTCTGCTCCCCCTTCAGCTGGTGCTGGCGGGGCTGGTTTCTCATTGTCAAGTATTAGACTTTGTCGAGCTTTTATAACAAAAAATTCATACATTCTTGACGCGCCCGCCTCCCAGTGCCAATATTAAAACCTTGTCAGGAATTTTCGTATTAATTCTTTCGTGTAAATTCTTAGCGCGCCCCGGCCCTCCTTTCCCTCTCTTTCTCTCTCTCTAAGTTCTGTGGCAATGACAGCTCGTGTTTCCTTCAAGTTCCCTGTCTTAGTTTTCAGTGCCAAGATTAAAACTTTGTCAAGGATTTTTTTATTATTATTTTTTTTGCGTACATCCTAGCGCGCCCCCACCGGAAAACCTGGAAGCACTGCCTTTTCCGGTCGTATCATAGTCGCGCAGGACTTAGCGCCAAATGTACCTGCCGCTCCGGTCTCTTTGCTTGGGGTTTAGCGGTGGTTTTCCCCGCGAAAAAAACGCGCGCCAAATTTTTTTTTTGCGCAAATGACAAGTCTTGCGCACTCTCTCCCCCTTCGAAGAGAGGAGGGAGCGGGAAGATAGGGGGGAGGGGAAGAGAAGGGTGAGACGAGAGAAAGGGAAGCGGAGGAAAAACCCAGGGAAAAGAACGGGGGCGCCCCTCTCTCCCCCTCTCCCTCTTTCTTCCCTCCCCCCTCTTTCTTCCCTCTCCCCTCTTCCCTCCGTTCTCCCTCCCCTTCTTTCGAGCAGGAGGCTTTTTCTCTTTCTCTTTCTCTCTTCTTTTTTTTTGCACCAAATTTGTCGCCAAATTTGCGTATGTGTGCGCTGGAATGATATGACGGAAAAAGGCAGTATTGCCAGAAAAGCCCGGGAACGCCGCCTTTTTTGGCCATATCACATGCACAAAGCGGCTTAGGGGGCTCAGGGGGGAAAAGAAGAAAAAAGAAAGGTGGAGAGGCGCCCCCCCCTCTGTGGGCTCCAAAAAAAAGTTTATTTATTTTTGCTCCCCCTTCAGCTTGCGCCGGCGGGGCAGGTTTCTCAGTGTCAAGTATAAGACTTTGTCGAGCTTTAATAACCCCAAAAAATTCATACATTCTTGACGCGCCCGCCTTCCCAGTGCCAAGATTAAAACCTTGTCAGGGATTTTTTTTATTAATTTTTTCGTGCAAATTCTGAGCGCGCCCCGGCCCTCCTTTCCCTCTTCCTCTCTCAGCTCTGTGGCAATGACAGCTCGTGTTTCCTTCAAGTTCCCTGTCTTAGTTTTCAGTGCCAATATTAAAACTATGACAAATCCTGCGCACTCTCTCCCCCTTCGGAGAGAAAAGAGAGCAGGAAGATAGGGGGAAGGGGGAGAAAGGGGAGCGGAATAAACAAGGGGGAAGGGAAGAGAACGGGGGCGCCCCTCTCTTTCCCCCCTCCCTCTCTTCCCTTCGTTCGCCCTCCCTTTTTTCGAGCACGAGGATCTTTCTCTTTCTTTTTCTCTCTTCTTTTTTTGCACAAATTTGTCGCGCAAATTTGCGCATGTGCGCACCCTGAGTCTCGACAAAGAAAAAAGGAGGGGGGGAGGGCGCCTGGCATTGGGGGGGGGGGGGTGGGGGCTTAGTTGAGGCGTTTCATATTTTTTTTAGGTAGCTTCTGCACTCTCTCGTCCTTCCCCTGTTCTTTGAGCCCCCCGGGCTCAGGGGGCTCAAGGGGAAAAAGAAGAGAAAAAAAGGTGGGGGAGGCGCCCCCCCCCCTCTGTGGGCTCCAAACAAAGTTCAATTATTTTTGCCCCCCCTTCAGCTCGTGCTGACGCGCCCGCCTTCCCAGTGCCAAGATTAAAACCTTGTCAGGGATTCTTTTATTGACTTTTCGTGTAAATTCTTAGCGCGCCCCGGCCCTCCTTTCCCTCTCCCTCTCCCAATTCTATGGCAGTGACAGCTCTTGTTTCCTTCAAGTTTCTGTCTCAGTTTTCATCGCCAAGATTAAAACTTTGTCAAGGATTTTTCATTATTATTTTTGTACATCCTAGCGCACCCCCACCGAAAAACCTGGAAGCACTGCCTTTGCCGGTCGTATCATAGTCGTGCAAGTTAGTTTTGGTCGAAGAATTCATGCTTTAGTTTGTCGAGCTTTGTCCTGGTCTAAGCGAATAGGAAGAAATCTAGCAGATCTCACGGCGCCGGTTTTGCTTTCGTCCGTCAAGATGCAACATCTGTCGCAGGCTCCCAAGGCCTGACAACAACAACTGTCGGTGTACCTGCGCCCCGCAACGCTGGCTGTCGCATGCGCTGGGCGACGAGGAAAAATCGAACCGGTGCTGCGCGAGCTGCTGCTGGGCCTGCCGCTTTATTGCACAGACCGCCAAGCCGCCTTCGCTAAAAGCGCCATCAAGAAAGTACCAAAAAGCGCAGTCGTTCAGTCGGAGTCTCGATTCCAAATTAACCAAGTCTAATCTCCCTGTCGAATTAAGTCATCAAGTTGAGAGAGACTTTGGCGCCCGTCATTTCGACTAACGGAGCCAGCAGTTGCGTTCGCAGCTGCCTCCAGTGGGTGTGGGTGTAGTGCGCCGACAGGGCCGCATCCACGCAGAGCGCCAGCTCTTGGCACAGCAGGCCCAGACGTTGCGAGGGCATTCTGTCTTCTAGCACATAGCCGGAAATTTCGCTAGGCAATGCCTGCCTGCACTGGTCGTGCCTGAGAGCCGCCAGGGTTTCTTTGAGCTCGCACAAGATCCTGTTCAACGGAGGGTACACGGAACCCCTGTACGCCGCCGCCTCGAGGCGATCGAACAGCATCGCCACGTAACCTGCCAGCCTGCGCCGCACCTTGCTGCCCTGGAACCACGGGCGCGCATAGGGCCACACGTCGTTAGCAAAAGGCATTGTGTTCTTGGCGAGGATCGCAAGCGGTCGCTCCGAACGCGCCGCGTCGCCCAGCGTGCCGGAGCAGACCAGGAACGTCCACAGCTCGGGCCACACCCCCGGCGGAGCGGCGCGGCAGTCGCCCGCCCGTGCCCGCGCCGTGAGTGACCGCCGAGCCCTGGCGCCGCTCAGCCACAGCGGAAAGTTCTTGACTCCGTAGGCTACCTCGCCCTGCGACGAGCGGAAGCAGCGCAGAATCGAAAACTGGCCCCGCAGCCCGTGGGTAGGCAGCGCGGGCCCGCGCGGAGGCCACAAGGGCGGAGGTGAGAGCGCGTCTTGGGTTGCATTGCGGGACGGCAGGTCAAGCAACCAGAAGCGGCCGCAATGGAGCGGCACGCCCAAGAAGCACAGCCCGTGCCACACTAGGCGCTGCAGTTCCAAAAGGCCCGGCAGATAACATCGCGCTTGCTCCCGCAGATAACTTTGGAGCCGGAAGCTGTGGAAAGAAAACTCTCTGGTGGCGCCGAGCGCGCCCGGCCTCGCGAACATGCGCTGGTAAGACCGACCCCAGGCCAAGATCCGCTGGCGCTGCACTGCTTCTGCAGGGGGGTCGTCGTCGTCGGCGGCGGCGGGCGGGGGCAGTAGGGCCAGCGTGAGCCCCAGCCTGGACGGGGGGCGCCGCCCGCCGCTCCAGAGCTGTGCCAGGACGGCGCCGGCGGGGTGTTCGTCCTGCGAGTGCCAGGGCGGGCCGCGGTCGACTAGCGTCAAGTGCGCGGGCGCCAGGAGCCGCAGGGCCTCCAGGTCGGCCGCGCTCGGCTGGTCCCACAGATCGAGTCTGAGCAGCCGCAGCTCCAGAAAAAAAGGAGAGGCGCCCCCCCGGGGCAGGAGCGCCCGGCGCAGCTGCTCCAGAACGCCGCGCTCCCACCGCGCGATGCGTTCGTAGTTAGGCAGTTCCGAAGTGTTGTCCAGGCAGACGCCCAAGCCGAGGACATAAGTTTGCAGCGCGGGGGTGCAGGCGCGGTCCCAGTCGAGCCCGCCCGCGTCTTCGTCGCGAGCGAGTTGCTGCAGCAGCAAGATCAGGTCTTTCGGCGGCAAGCCGCCCCCGGCGACCACGCGCTGCAGCCGCGGCCAGCACACCGCCCGCGGCCCCACCGGCAGCACCAGGCCTTCTTCTACGTCTGTGACGTAAGCGCCTTCGAAACCCGCCAGGACTTCGCACACCTCGAGCGTCGGGGCCAAGAGCTCAAAGCCCTCGCCCCACAACCGAGGGTCGCTGCAGTCGACCAATCGCAGGCACCGCAGGGGCGGTACGGGGCCCGGCTGCGGCCACAGCGCGCTGACCCCATGCGGCCCAAAGTACATCGACTCCAGGTGCAGTTCTTGCAAGCCAGGGAGCAACAGGCGCAGCGCCTCTTCGACCGGCGGCCTGATACTGGTTGAAAACTCTTCCAGCTCACACTCGTTCCGTAGCGTGACAGACAAAGCCTGGAGCGGGCCCGCGCCACAGCCTGCCCAAGCCCCCAAGAGCTCGGCGGCCGCGTACGAGTCGCAGTCCAGGGACAGGCGCGTGACGTGGCGGAACCAAGGAAGGGCCAGCTGCAACAGGCGTCGCTTGCGCGGGAGCAGCGGGGCCTGTGCGGGGTTATGGTCCCGGTCGTACTCGAGCGTGAGCGACGTGCAGAGCCGAGGGTAAACCTCGGCAGCCGTCTCGGCGGCCGCCACGACTTCTTCGGGCAGGTCGGTCTGGGACGTGGCATCGTTTAGGGCCAGCGCTAGCCACCGCTGCGGCAACAGGTAGGCACGCAGCTGCTGCTGCCAGGCCCTCGACGTCCGTAGCAGCGACACTAGTTCCTGTCGCGCCAACAGTCCAACCCCGTGCGAGAAGAACACTTCCTGCCAGCCGCTCAGGGCACTGGAAACGCCGGTGCGGTGGCGCTTGCGCGGACGCATCTTGTCCTAGCAAAAAAAAAGGGGGGAAAAAATTCTTTTTTTTATTTCACCCCCCTCCCCTTTTTTGTTTCGGCAAGAAGCTTTTTCTCTTTCTCTTTCTCTCTTCTTTTTTTTACACCAAATTTGTCGCTAAATTTGCGTATGTGTGCCGGCGGGGTTGGTTTCTCAGTGCCAAGTATAAGACTTTGTCGAGCTTTTATAACAAAAAATTCATACATTCTTGGCGCGCCTCCTCCCAGTGCCAAGATTAAAACTATTACAAGTCCTGCGCACTCCCTCCCCCTTTGGAGAGAGAGAAGAGGGAGCGGGAAGATAGGAGGGATGGGAGAGAAGGGGGAGGGGGGAGAAAGGGGAGCCGAGGAAAAAACCCGGGGAAGAGAACGAGGGCGCCCCTCTCTCTCCCCCCTCCCTCTTCCCTCTCTCCTCTTTCTTTCCTCTTCCCTCTTTCTTCTCTTTCTCTTTCTCTCTTCTTTTTTTTTGCACAAAATTTGTCGTCAAATTCACGTATCTATGCGCCTGGAATGATATGGCCAAAAAGGGCAGTATTGCCAGAAAAGCCTGGACACGCTGCCTTTTTCAGCCATATCAGTCCGGTTTTAAACACGTAAAAAGTCAATGACGTAGCAAGAAGCCGACAGGTCGCAGACTGATATACAAAGAGAAAGCAAATGCCAATGGTACAGGAAGTCATCGGCTTTCTCAATGCAGTTAGCTTCTGGCGCAAAGACGTTCTTGTGCGACAGATGACAGACAGCCAGACTCCGCTATTTAAATCCAATTTATCTAAGCCGGGTCTTTTGCAGCCAGCTGTGCATAGAAATGCTGGATCTATTGATACTGCTGCATTACCCAGAATCCCAAAACGATTGGATCCCGCCCCTCCTTGAACCGTCAGAGTATAGCAAGATTTGTAATTAACTTTGTCAAACTTTTATTAAAGTTCTTTTTTTTCAAACATAAACCAGGCCTAACTCTGGCCCTGACAGCGTGGTCTGCGTGCTCCTTCCTCCCTCTCTTTTGCCTTCTTTCCCTTCTAGCGCTCATACAGCTCGCGGCGTACTAGCGACTCGACTGCCTCACGGAATAGAGCCAGCCGTTGGTTGTGGACAGCCGCCTGTTCTTGCAAATGCCGGCAGGCTCTCCGCTCGTGCTTGCCTGTATCTCCGGCCACCATCCTGGGGTTACCATGTACTCGACCATGGGAGAAAGGTAGGGTAGCGTCAGAGTGTTATCGAGGTTCTGCTTCAGAGCATACTCGTCGCCCCACATTTCTATCTCGTCGGCGCTCAGTCGGTAGATGAAAAGAGGCCGTGACGCCATAGCTGGCATGCGCGTGATTATGTAGAGTTCCTGCCGGCCCTGCCACGAGCGTGCAAGCCACGCCTTCGCGTCCACGTCTTCCACGGCGGCGGGCGCAAGATAGTCCCTGCAAATCTGTGCCAGGAAGGGAGGCAGCAGCGTGGCTACCACGCGGACCGCCAAGTGGCCTGCAGCGACTGCTTGCTCCACCCGCCAAAATTCCGTCGAGCTCACATCATTCCACGGCTGCGGGCCGTCGGGAAAGCGGTGCCCTGCCACGACCGTGTCCAGCAACGACCAGACCGTATCCGCACACCGGGCATACACCGTAGCGTCGCCTGCCAGCACATGAGTTGCCACCTGGGTGCAGATTCTGTCGCCGACTCTTGCACAAGCAAAGGTCGGGCCCGGCCCGGGCGGCGCCTGTGACTCAAGCCCTAGGCGCCGTCTCTTGGCCGCCCGGGTCTCGGGTTCATTGCTCGGTTGCACAGACATTCTTTCTTTCTTGTTGTTTAATTTTCAGCACCCGGCGGCTCGCGCCGGGGGCAGAAGGCGCCAGCGCGAGGGGGTGGGAAGAATCTACCAAGAAGACAAGTGCCTCACTACCCCCCCGGGCATTCCAAAAAAAAATCCACTTTTCATATTTTTCCTATTTCCGCAGATCTTGCGCACTGTGCTCCGGCACGGCCTCGCGGCGGAATGCGGGACAGGAAAGGGGAGGGGGGGGTGCTTAGTGGAGGCGTTTCATGTATTCATTTTTTTGTTGTAGCTTCTGCGCCCTTTCCCTTCCCCCCTTCCCGTGTTCTTTGAGCCCCCCGGGCTCAGGGGGCTCAAGTGGAAGGGAAGAAAAAGTGGGAGAGGGGAGGGGGCGCCCCCCCCCCCTTTTTTTCTTCCTCCCCGCTCTGAGCCCCCTGAGCCCGGGGGGCTCAAAGAGCAGGGGAAGGGGGGAGGGGAAGGGCGCAAAAGCTACAACAAAAATTTAATTTAAAAAAATCCACCAACAAAGTTTTGCATTTGTAGTCTTCGACAAAGTGAGCGTGTGCCCACGTTCGGAACCTCCGTCAGCCCCCCCAGTCGCAAATTTTGTCTTGTGTCTCCCCTTTCCCTCCCCTGAGCCCAGAATGTAAAAAAAAATTAATAAAAAATCTTTGACAAAAGCTTTAATCTTGTCATATCTCTCCCCCGCCTTTTGTCTAGCAGCAACAAAAAAAGAAAAAGCGCAAAAAACTCAGGGGGAGAGGGGCGTGCAAACCGGTGCGGGGCAAAGTTTGACGCGCACTCAAAGACAGATGGCGGCGTTCGATCGAGATGGTGTAATTTATCAGCACCTGGCGCTGAGCCTTGGCTGCAGAGACTTGCTGGCGCTGAGCCAGACATGCCGCGATTGGCATCGCAGGGCGGGGGAGCGCGCGTCGCTGCTGCTTTGCCTGCACGCGACCTTGGATACCGAGGGTGCGCGCCAACCGTTGCCCGCACAGGTCGTGTCGCAGGCCCAACCCGACGCCTCTCTAAGCTTACGCTACATAAGCTCCACCCTGCCGGACGCCAACGTGCGTCTACTACAGAGCGTCCTGTCGTACTTTACTAGGGTTCGACGGCTGGTTGTGAGCGGCCACCCGCGCGCAGTAGCCAAGCTGCTCGCGGCCTGGGCATTTGCACAGACAAGAGCAGGCGGTGGTGGCCTGTACCGCCTAGAGGTAGTGGTCCTGCGGCGTCCCGCGGGGGCTCCAGCCGGCCCCTGGACCCGGCCCGTTCTGCCGGGGCTGATTGCGCTGGCGCCCGATCTCAGGGAGCTAAAGTTGACTAACGTGGACTTGGGGGCGGTGGGCGTGGGAGGCCTGGGCTGCCGCGCGCTGCGAGTGCTCGAGTTGCACGGGTGCGCTAATGCGCGCATGTTCGGCCCCGAATTTCAGAACTTGGCCCTGCACCTCCAGCACATAAGCCTGTCGAACCCCAGATCGCAACTACAAGAACCAGACGACGTGATGGTTTGGCCGGGCTTGGCACGGTGGCCACAACTAAGAAAGGTAGAGCTGGACTGCTCAGTAGGTCTGTCGCAGCTGCTGCGCTGGGCCCCGGTGTGTGGCTCGGGGTTGAATTGGGCACAGGAGCTTACCCCCGCGCTAACGACGTACAAGCTCCGGGTGTCGGCCTGCCAGGACCAGCTAGCGATCGAGCCTGGCGCCGAGCACTTTCCGGGGCTGTCGCGCGGCTCGCTGCAACGACTGGCAGCGCTGCTGTTGCCAGGCGGGACTAGACCCCCCTGGCTGGACCTGGAGCTGCTGAACATTGGTTCGCGGCACGCGGCCCTGCCCGGCGACCTGTCAGCGCTCGGTGTGCTGAGGCCCGCCGTGCTGGCGGTGGTCGACCGCGGCTCCGGTGCGGCGCCCGCGCTGGCCCGTGCGTTCCTGGCACAGCCAGGCCATAAACGCGAATTAGCAATTGCCCTAGCTATGCCGACCAGAACGGTGCTGCTGACAGAAGCGCGCTCGGTGCTGGGCGACAGGTCGCGCCTGCGACGTTGGGCTAGGCGCTGGGAAAGGGTGTTGGCTGACCCGCCGCGGCCACCACCTGTTTTTCGTTTCCTGTCGTTCAACTTGTGTGGCTACATTCATCACTTTATCAGACGGAGCCAGCGCGACCCCTGGCCTTTAATAGAACTGCAGAACAGGCTGCTGCGCGCGCTGTGCCGCCTACCAGTCATTGTCCACGCTCGTGTGTCCTTCCTCTGCGAACGAAACGTCAGGCACAGTGCCCAGGCGCAAATGTCAGCCTACGTCAGGGGCAGCTACACGCTCTTGCGTGCTTGGCCCAGCCGCGGCGGCTCGGGGCCTTTGTACAGCTGCATGCGGGCCCGGTTCGACGGTGGCGAAGAGACCGCGGTGTTCTTGGCATGTGCGGGTTTGGGTCCCCCCGCCGCCGCACTCCACGTCCGTGGAATGCTGCCGCGACAACGGCCGTGGCAGGAGGGCGCACAACTGCGCCTGCTCTTAGCGGACTACCTACGCGGCCAGATTACTCGCTTATCTCGTTTATACCAGAAGGAGCAGGACTGCACGGCAGGGGTCAAGGACGTCACACGTACCGTGGAACAGCTTTGTCGGCACGTCCCGGCTGCCAACAGCTTCGTGCTCGAGGACCCAATGCCCAGAAGGCTACTGAACCTGTTGGCGTCGCGGCTCCTGAACGGCCTCTCAACCGCCGTGCTGGGTGCTTTCGACGAAGACCGCTGGTGGCGGCTAGTAACCGTACGCATGCAGAACCTGCTGGCGACCGTCGGTGCGGGGACGCCCCCCTCCTTCTCCCTCTTCTAGTTCTCGGTTTCAAGTGTAAGACTTTGTCGGGATTTAATTCAAAGCGTGTTCTTTTTTCGCACTTTCTTGGCGCGCCCTTAAATAAAAAAAATCAAGAAAAACACTTTTGTCTTCTTTTTTGCTCGTCCCAAAGACAAGACCTTTTTGCTTTTTTCAGCTTTTTTCTGTTTTAATAATCAGATTTTTGTGGCTGCGACAAAAATTTCAAGACGCCTCCTTGCCCCCGTCGAGCTTGAATTAATAAGAAAACGTTCGCACTTTTTTGGCACCCCACTCCCCCTGTCCCTTCCCTTTCCTTCTCCCTCTCTTGCTCTCAGTGTCAAGATTAAAACCTTGTCAGGGATCTTTTTTCGCGTGATTTTTCTTGTACACCGGCGAAGCGCCCCTCCCTATGAGTCTTACGCTCAGCGCTGAGAATGGGGAGTGGGAGAGAAAAGTTAAAAAAAAATTAAAATTATGACTCGACAAAGTCTTAGACTAGACAAAGCTGGGTCATATCACAAGAAAAAAGGGGGCGCTAGTTTTTTCCGGGGAAACACACATTTGAAATTTGGCGGCAAATTTGTGTCTTAGAAACGGGAAAGAGAAAAAGTCTTCCCCTTTTCCTTTCTCTCCCTGCTCTTTGAGCCCCCCGGGCTCAGGGGGCTCAAGTGAGAAAAAGGAAAAAAGAGGGGGGGGGGGCGCTCCCCCCCACACACACAATCTGCCCCTTGCCTTCCTTCTTTTCCCCATGAGCCCCCTGAGCCCGGGGGGCTCAAAGAGCAGGGGACAGAATTGCAACAAAAACTAAGAAGATTCCACTGAGCCCATGGCGGGGAGCACTCCCCCCCCCATTGTATGCTCAAATCCTTTCTGCCAAAGAAATAAATACATGCAACGCATCCACTAACCCACCCCGCCCCTCCCCTTTCCTCTTCCTCTCTCCCTCTCCCTTTCACCCCCCCCCCCCGTCTGTTTCCTTTGTTGTCAGGCAAGAATTTTTTTTCTTCCTCTTTTCATATTCCCGCGGATCTTGCGCACGGTGGTCGAGCTATGGCACGTACAGGACGCCGTCGGGGGGAGTGAGGCCTTTGTCGTCGTGGCACATTGACCACCGCCCATCCATCCTCCGCAGGGTCGTGCTGGAAGCACGGTGATCTGCTCCTAGTTTTCAGTGCCCCCCAATGTATGACCGTCGAGTGGGCCGGATGCTGCGGCAGCCTGAGGGTGCCGTTGCAAGTGTCAAGTGTAAGACTTTGTCGAGTTTTAATTTAGCGTGGACTTTTCTTGCACTTTCTTGGCGCCCCACTCCCCCCCCCCTGCCTCTCTCTTCCCCCTACTCTTTCCCATCCCCTGAGCCCGGGGGGCTCAAAGAGCAAGGAGCAGAATTGCAACAAAACTAAGTTGATTCCACGAAGCTTTCCCAAGGAAACAACCGTAAGCGTCAATTTGGCGCCGAAATCTACTTGCGCAAAAAGAGAATCGCACACAGACGCCCCAACGCCGCCGTGAGGAAGACGTCCCCCCCCCTCCCTCTCACTCTCGTCGCCCCTCTCACCTTTGTCGCCCCGCTCCCCCTTTGCTCTGCACCTCCCTGCTTCTACAGACGCTCGGCTGGGCCACCGTGAGGAAGACGTCCTCCCCCTCCCTCTCACTCTCGTTGCCCCTCTCACTTTCGTCGTCCCTCTCACCTTTGTCGCCCCGCTCCCCTTTGCTCTGCACCTTCCTGCCTCTAGGGAAGGTGAGAGGGCCGAAAAACATTTTCGTGTGAGTAAAAGGCCCGCGGGTTTCTCCCCGCGGGAAAACGTCCGATTTCTCTGCTAGCCTTCGGAACGGTTCCTGCTAAATTTGGCGCCAAATTGTGCCGTCAGGAGGTGGGCTGCGTGATACGGTCGAAAAAGGCAGTACGTCTTTAGCTTCCCCGGGGAAACAGCCGTAAGCGCAAATTTGGCGCCAAAATCTAATTGCGCAAAAAGAGAATTCCCCACAGACGCTCGGCTGGGCCGCCGTGAGGAAGACCTGTTGTAGCCCTCCCTCTCACTCTCGTCGCCCCTCTCACTTCGTCGCCCCTCTCACCTTTGTCCTCTGCTTATTCATCCCCCCCTCCCCTCGTCCCTTGTTTGCGCGTGCAAACGCATCCCAACATTTTCTTTTCCACTTTTCATATTTTTCTTTTTTTTTTGGTCCATCTTGCGCACCGTGCTCCAGCACGACCCTGCGGCGGATGTGTGGACGGTGGTCATTGTATCAGGTTGGACAAGGGCCTCACGACCCCCGACGGCGCTCTGTCCGTGCCCATGGGAGAAGCACGAATAATTATTGTCTTTGTCTTTCCCGTCTGAGAACAGGGGGCGGGAGAGGAAAGCGGTAGGGAGGGGGGGGGGAAAGAAAAATTGCAGGCTAAAAAAAGAAAAACCTGGTCTTTGTGTAGCCAAATGGCCGGTTACGACGAGGCTTGGGTGAACGAGGGCGAAACCAAGGACCTATTGTGTGCAATTTGCCTGTGCGTGGCACGCGACATCGTGCAGCACGGCTGCGGCGCCTCGTTCTGCGAAGCCTGCCTTAAGCAAAACCAAGCGACGGGGCGCCCTTGCGCAAATTGCCGGGGGCCCGATGACGCAGCGGCCGCCAACCGCGATCGCCTCGCGGTACAGAACCTCACGATCCGCTGCCCGTCCAACTGCGGTGCCACCTTCCGCCTCGGGGACAAGTCGTGGCACTTGGCCGACAAATGCCCGGCCCTCGCCGCAACTGCTGCTACTGCAAGTACCACCAGATCTGTCTGTGTATGCATTTACGATAATGGGTATGATTATCATAGCATTAAGGGAGCTGTTACCCTGTTTAAGAAAGATGTGGGGTCGGCCGTCTGCGACCCGCATTGCTCTAATAAAGCTGCAAAAACTAGGAAGCTGGTGGGCGGGGCTTGCGATTGGTGTGCAATGGATGCGGCATGCCGCAAGGGCTGGGAGTACGTAGGAGCGGTGACCGTAGGACAGCACAGATGTGTGCAGTATTCCTTGCGCAAGCGACTCTAGAGTCTTTTTTTTGGCAAATAGGCCGCAACCTATTTTTCAAACCTCTCTGGGCACTCCCGCACCTCTTCTTCTGTGGCTCCCAAGCACCTGTGCTGAAGCTTCCGTTGACTCTAGAGGGTGTGCTGAAGCTTCTGGTCGTTTTTCTTGCCAAGGCGCGGGTGGGTGAGCCCCCGGGGGTCTGTGCTGGTGTCACTTGTTGCGCGATCCTCGCATTAGTCTGTGCCTGGCTTCTCTTGGAACATTGTACGCTCTCTCCCTGACTTCTGCAACGCATAATTACAAATCTCTAGCCCCGAGAAAAAACAAACAAGCTGGATTTTGCGCGCGTGTGTGTAGAGGTGCCTCTCCAAGAGTTTGCAAAAGAAAAGAAAAAAAAAGATTCTTTTAATTAATAAAAGCTTTTGTACCAAAGTCAGACCGTTAAGTCAGACCGTTTGGCGCGGGCTGCAGAAAAACACAGCTCGCGGATTGATTGGAGGAAAACACGTCCAAATTAACAAACTTTCCCCCGCAGTTTCTTTTTGTACTTTAGGTAGGGTATTGGCGAAGGGCGGGGGTCGGCCTGCCGTCGGACCCCTCAACATTCCTCTGCGCGCAGACACGCCGGATCGAGGCGTACATGGCCGAAATTAGAGATTTGGAGGCAGAGCAGGAAAACGTCGTAAAATACTGGGTGCTCTGAAAATGTTGCTGCAACAAATGTCCGTGGCTGCCCGCCGAGTTAGGGGCAGCGGCCCGGCTGCTGGCCAGCGCCGCGTAGAATTCCGCTGGTTTTTCGCACTGGGGCGAATGTCCATTCCTCTCTTCTTCCCCTTCCCTTCCCCTCCTCCCCCCTCCCTCCCCACTGTCCTCTGCAAAAAAGGGGAGGGGGAGAAGAGAGAAGGGGACGAGAGAAAAATGGGACGTATTACCCTGCGGGGCAACTTACAGCCTCGCATGCTTAGTAGCGTGCAAGCGCAGCTTTTGGGCGGCAGAGCACAAGCTCGGGCGGGGCTAGCACAAGGTTGGGCGGGCCTAGCACGGCTCGGACGGCTCCAAGCTGCGCCCCGGCGCACTCGCACTCCTAGGGATCTACGGCTTTTTGCATCTAAGCCTGCGCGAGGCAGGCCGCTGTTAAGAGGTTAAAGCGACGACCCGAGAATGCGGCGCTCGTACCGACAGCACCACCTAGCCCGGCGCGCAGGCCCTTTGGCAGGGAAGCATTAGAGCTGAGGGCGACGTGGACGAAGACGAGTTACGCGCCGCGGTAGCTTCGCTGGGCTCGGGTCTCCTGCCGGTGCCGACAGCGATGCGGTGCTGTGCTTAAGTCTGCAAACTTGTTTTTTGAATCAACGTACATCAGCAGCGAAAGAAATTTGTCAGGCTGGTATGGTTCTTTTCTGCCATGCTCCCCTATACACAAAGATCGCTACGAAATATTGCCCGATGGTAATGTGAAGCTCGTCTGGGTGATAACCTGCAACAATGAAGAAGACGAGCCACAAGCAGTAAAGATATTACAAGACAGACAAACAGGAATGTACGTCTGCTTCGCCAACGGCGCGCCGAGATGGGTGGTGGGCACTGCGCGAGTCAGAAAACAGGAAGGACAGTGAGCAAAAAAGACCACAACAAAGGGAACAGACGGGGGGAGGAGGAAAGGGGGAGGGAGGAAAAGGAAGGGAGGAAAAGGAAGGGAGGAAGAAGGGGGCGGGATGTGCTTCCCCCCGTCTCCCCTCTTGCCTCTCTTTTCCCCTTGTCCCTTGCTATCTCCCTCTTCCCCTCGTCCCTTGTTTGCGCGTGCAGAGGGAAGAGTCAGGGAAGGAGAAAGCACGAATTGTCTTAGTCCACTGTCTGAGAATCGGGAGCGGGAGCGGGAGAGGGAGGGCAGGGGCGCGCTAAAAATGTAAAAAAATTTAATAACAAAATTTACTGACAAGATTTCAATCTCCGCACTGAGAACGTGTATAGGGAGGGGCGCTTCGCCGGTGTAAACAAAATTAATAAAAAGAAATACTTGACAAAGTTTTAATCTTCGGCACTGAAAACCAAGAGAGGAAGGGGCCGGGGAGGATCGATCTGTCTCCCCCCTCCCCCCGTCGGTAAGAAGGAAGGAGGAGGGCGCCCAGCATGGAAGAGAGGGTTAGTGTTTGCAACTTCTGTGCCCTTCCCCTCCCCCCCCCCCCTGCTCCTTGAGCCCCCTGGGCTCAGGGGAGGGAAAAGGGGAAGGTGGCAGAAAAGAAGAAGCAAGGGAAGGGAGGGTAGGGGCGCGCTAGGAATGTACAAGAAAAAAGTAATAAAGAAATTACTGACAAAATTTTAATCTTGGCAGTGAGAACTAAGAGAGGAAGAGGGAAGGGGCGGGGAAGGATCAAGCACGATTTGGCTTGCCCCCACCCCACGTCTGAGAATGTGTACAGGGAGGGGCGGGGTGTGCTCTCCCCCCCTCTCGTCTCTCTGTTCCCCTTATCCCCTGCTACCCCCCCTCCCCTCGTCCCTTGTTTGCGCGTGCAAACGCGTTCTAAAAAAAGAATTTTCTTTTCATATTTTTCCTACTTCCGCAGATCTTGCGCACCGTGCTCCGGCACGACCCTGCTGCGGATGGATGGGCGGTGGTCAATATGCTAGGAGGACAAAAGCCTCACTGCCCAGACGGCGTCCTGTCCGTGCCATGGCTCGACCACCGTGCGCAGTAAGAGGGGAGGGAGAAAGGCGCCCGGCACAGGCGGGGGGCGTGGAGGCGTTGCATGTATTTATTCTGTTGGTAGCTTCTGCGCCATTCACCCTCCCCCCTTCCCCTGCTCCCTGAGCGCCCTGGGCTCAGGGAGGGATGGAGTAGAGGGGAGAGAGGAAGAGGCAGGGGAGGGGGGGGGAAGCACGAATTGCCTTAGTCCCCCGTCTGAGAACAGGGAGTGGGAGAGGGAAGGGAGAGGGTAGGGGCGCGCTTCGCCGGTGTACAAGAAAAATCACGCGAAAAAAGATCCATGACAAGGTTTTAATCTTGACACTGAGAGCAAGAGAGGGAGAAGGAAAGGGAAGGGATAGGGGGGGTGGGGCGCTTCGCCGGTGCAAGAAAAGTCCTTTTTAATAAAAACTCGACAAAGTCTTACACTTGACACTTGCAACGGGCACCCTCAGGCTGCCGCAGCATCCGGCCCACTCGACGGTCGTACACTTGAGCACTGAAAACTAGGAGCTGAGCACCGTGCTCCAGCACGACCCTACGGCAAATGGATGGGCGGTGGTCAATGTGCTAGGAGAACAAGAGCCCCACTACCCCGACGGCGTCCTGTCCGTGCCATAGCTTGACCAACGTGCGCAAGATCAGAAAAATATGAAAAGAGGGAGGGGGGGCGCTAAGAATGTAAAAAAAAAATTAATAAAAAGAAATCCTTGACAAAGTTTTAATCTTCGGCACTGAAAACTAAGAGAGGAAGGGGCCGGGGAGGATCAATCTGTCTTCCCCTCCTCCTTGCCCCCGTCGGCAAGAGGGGTGAGGGTGGCAGAAAGGATTTGAAAATACGGGGGAGTGCCCCCGCCATGGGCTCATTGGAATCTACTTAGTTTTTGTTGCAATTCTGCCCCCTGCTCTTTGAGCCCCCCGGGCTCAGGGGGGTCAGAAAGTGCGAAAAAAGAATACGACGAATTAAAGCTCGACGGTCTTACACTTTTCCACTGAACTAGTTCGCAGTACCAGGATTAAAACTTTGTCAAGGATTTTTTTTATTAATTTTTTTTGTTCATTCTTCCTGCTTGTGGCGCGCATGCCCTTAGCGGGTTAAGGGTTTAATTACAGATCTTGCGCGGGTTTCAGGCCTTGCACCCAGACGTGACCCTCACGCAGGCCCTGCCAGCCTCTGCTTGGCCAGCAGGGCACGTACTAGGCTATGTCTGGCTTGAACAGCTCGGCTGCTCCGTCCACGCCTGGTTTGGGCTCGAGGTGCTGAGAGCCCCCCATGCTCGGTTGGCGGCTTGCTGATCACCAGCAACATAGCCCTGAGCTGAAGGCAGGGGCGCGCGCGCTGGCTATATCCCTCGCTGCCCAGGCTGTCAAACGGCGCTGGCGCTGGCTAGCAGCCAGGCCGCTGCTCCAAACTCGGCGGAGGGAAGCCACGGCCACGTGTTGCAACAACATTTTCAGAGCACCCAGTATTTTACGAAGTTTTCCTGCTCAGCCTTCGAGTCTCTGGTCCTGGCCATGTACGCATCGATCCTGCGTGTCTGCGCGCAGCACGGCCCAGTGCCCTTCCCCTCCCCCCTTTCCCTGTTCTTTGAGCCCCCTGGGCTCAGGGGGCTCATGGAGAAAAGAAGGAAGACGAGGGACAGGTTGTGTGTGGGGGGGTGCCCCCCCCATTTTTTTCTTTTCTCCCATTTGAGCCCCCTGAGCCCGGGGGGCTCAAAGAACAGGGAAGGTGGTGCCTTTACGAACTGAATTTTTCTCTTTTTCGTTTCTCAAATGAAATTTGTCGCTAAATTGTTTGGTGTGTGTTTCCCCAGAAAACCTACCGGCCCCCCTTCCGTGTGGCAAAAAATTTTTTTGTTTCCTCTTTTCATATTTTTCATATTTTTCTGACCTTGCGCACGGTGGCCGAGCCATGGCACGGACAGGACGCCGTCGGGTCCGGCCGGGGCCCTTGTCCACCTGCTACATTGACCACCGCCCGTCCATCCGCCGCAGGGCTGCGCTGGAGCACAGTGCGCAAAATGTAAAAAAACTAACATTCTGTACCCCGCCGACTTTAGTAAAAGTCGGCGGGGCCGGGCCGTGTCAATATGGACAAGTGGGAAGTAATCTCTATTGGAAAATGCGTACAAAAATAGATACGGCAAAAAAAAGAAATCGCCGACAGCAAGAAAGGTTGTAGAGAGAGAGATGCCAAGATTAAAGCTTTGTCAAAAAATTTTATTAATTTTTTTTTGTAAATTCTTAGCGCCCCCCTGCCCTTTCTCTTTCCCTCTCCTAGGTCTCAGTGCCAAGTGTAAGACAGTCGAGCTTCAATTCAGCGTATTCTTTTTGCACTTTCTTGGCGCGCCCTCCCCCTTCCCTATCCCACTCCCTGCTCTCAGACGGGGGGGCGAAAAAGACAATTCGTGCTTCTCCCATGACACGGACAAGGCGCCGTCGGGGGTCGTGAGGCCCTTGTCCACCTGACACAGCGACCACCGCCCATCCATCCGCCACAGCCACCCTAACGCGCCCCCCCCCCCCTCCTCTCACTTCTTAAATTTGTCTTGTGCCTCCCCTTCCCTCTCCTCCGCTCCCCCCTGAGCCCGGGCGGCTCAAAGAGCAGAGAGCAGAACTGAAACAAAACTAAGAAGATGCCTACTGAGCCCATGCCGGAGCGCCCCCCCCTCCCCATTTGTCGGGTCCCGTTTGCAGGGGGAGGGGAAGGGCGCAGAAGCTACAAAATAAATAAATACATGAAACGCCTCCACTAAGCCCCTTCCCCCATGCCAGGCGTCCCCCCCCCCCTTATATCTCCCTGTCTAAATTTTCAGACGGGGGGGGCTAAGACAATCCGTGCTCTTTCCCTCCCCTGCTCCTTCCCTCTCCCTTTCTTAGTTCTCAACGTTAAGTGCAAGACCGTCGAACTTTAATTCAGCGTAATTTACAAATTCTTGGCGCTCCACCCCTCTCCGCCCCCCCTTCCCTCTCCCGCTCTCCGTTCTCAGATGATGGGCAAGCACAGATCGTGCTTTTCCCTTCCCTGCCTCTTGCCTCTCCCTCTCCTAGTTCCAACCTACCGGCTCCGGGGCTAGCCAAGTAGCTAACCAGTACACGGTCAGAGAAGGAGGCGTCTCCCCCCCCTCTCTTGCGTTAACGGTGCTGCGGCAGGTGCGACAGTAGGGCGGGGGCTGCTGCTCTTTTCCCTTGCCCTTCTCCGCCCCCTCCCCTTGCTCGTCTGTTTTCTTGGTTGCCAGACAATTTTTTTTTCCTCTTTTCATATTCCTGCAGATATTTTTCTGACCTTGCGCAAGGTGGCCGAGTCATGGCACGGACAGGACGCCGTCGGGGGTTGTGAGGCCCCTTGCCCCCCTAGCACAATGACCACCGCGCCATCCATCCGCCGCTGGGGCGCGGTGCTCCGCTCCTAGTTTTCAGTGCTCAAGTGTACGACCATCGAGTGGGCCGGATGCTGTGGCAACCTGAGGGTGCCGTTGCAAGTGTCAAGTGTAAGACTTTGTCGAGTTTTAATTAAAAAAGACTTTTCTTGCACTTTCCTGGCGCCCCACTCCCCCTGCCCCTACCCTCTCCCACTCCCTGTTCTCAGACGGGGGGGGGGGAAAGGGGGAGGGTAGTGTACCCCCCCCCCCCGTCCTCTGTCTCCCTTGCCCCCTGCTACTCTCCCCCCCCTACCCTCGTCCCTTGTTTGTGCGTGCAAACGCATTCCAAAAAAAATTCTTTTTTTTTTCACATTTTTCCTATTTTTGTACATCTTGCGCACCGTGCTCCAGCACGACCCTGCGGCGGATGGATGGGCGGTGGTCGCTGTGCCAGGTGGACAAGGGCCACACGACCCTTGACGGCGCCCTGTCAGTGCCATGGCTCGGCCTCCCCTCCTCTCTACTCCCCCTGAGCCCGGGGGGCTCAAAGAGCAAGTGGCAGAAGTAAAACAAAACTAGCAAGATGCCACCTTCTCCCTTGTCGAGACTTTTTTGTGCTCCGGCGCCCACTGCGGGGGCATTAGCTCCAATTCACCGTGCTCGCAATCGCGCCGTAATGGCTGTACTTTGGGGACTGGCGTTTGTCTTCAGTGCTTTGGCCGACGTACAACTAATCTTTTGCACCATTTCGTTGCCACAGAAAATTTGGGCAGGTTAAGTGTAGGCATGTTAATGTTCCACGAAAAATCCAGGGTGAACTTCTTGCGGCACTTGAAACTTGGCGGTACAGTAAAGCTCTGTAAATTGGGGCATTGTGCGAAAATTACCGTGAGCTCTTCGATATCCCAGCCTTGGGGCATGGAGAAATCTTGCAAGAGCGGCAATTCTTTGAAGAGAAACTCTGCTTTCTTGCACCAGATGTTTTTAGGTAGGTGGATAGTCTCGAGCTTATCACAATCCCATGTTAGTAGCTTTAGCAATCTGGAAACCCGCCAATTGGCGCTCTCTAAACAAAGGCTTTGAAGATTATCTAATTTCAGCAATCTCAGTCCTGCCTCTTTGCAGAGGAGCTGGGGCAGAATAAAATTCTGTAGCTTTTCACAAGCCCAAATAAAGGCATCAAACTTTTCTTGGCTGACCCAGCCCGGTTCCACACAAAGAGAGGATGGACTGCTCAGATTTGTCCTTTTGCACGTGACCTCCTTTGACAAGCAAACTTGTTCTAGCAGGTCACAATGTGTTATTTCTAGCTTAAGACTCTTCATCTTCTTTTGGTCTGGACTGAGGACAAGGGTTTTTATGTCACTATCATTTGTTACCTCAATAACCATGCTGACCCCCGCGGCTAGGATCTTTAGGTCTGCCGCCGCCTTTACCTCCTGGTGGGCGACTGAAAATCGAGAAACACGGATCTTTATAAGATCGGGCTGCCGTTGTTGTCTCGATTTTGTCGCCGGTGCGCGGGCCGGAGAACGATCTCGCTGAGGTTATCCAAGTTATAGAAGAGGAGGTCCGCCTTTTGGCACCGCAGTTGGTCGGGCAAGCTGACCTGCTCTAGGCCAGAGCATTCATCTACTCTCAGACTAAGGTGTGTCATCGGCGCCCTGTCTTTTAAACAATAGAGGCTGAGGACCTTGGCATAACAACGCTCGACGGATACACCTCCAGCTGCCAGCGGCGTAGATATCCAAGCCCCTGCTCCGCTTGCCTGAATCTATAACTCGCAGGGTAGGGACTCGTAGCGTTAGGTCAACACGGGTTCTTGGTAGCGCCGCGCTTGCCTCGATTCTCCGCAGGTTTCGGCATTCGTCCACCTTCAGTGCAAAACCGTCCGAGGCCGCAGCTCCTTCGTCGTCCGGGTGCTGGCTGAAAACAAAACGCTTGAGCTTGTCGCAGCCGTACAATTCGAGAAGGTTCTGCTCCGACAGCCTGAGCCTGAGGTGCACCAAGCAAATTTCCTCACTGAGGCATCTTCTTATGATCAGCGCTTCCTCTTTTTCTAGCCGAAGCTTTAGGTTGTGCAAGCACAGGTGCCTTATGCTTATGTTAAAATAACCGCACCAATTCAAAGGAAAGTAGTCCCCATTCTGCTTGGCGAGAATCGTGTGATTGTTCTGGTTGGACGCGTCGTCTCCGGTCAGGGCTAGACTTTTTAAATCCCACTTGTCTCTGTACAGGCCTGGACCTTTTAGCTCCAACTGGACCTTGTGCATCTCCAGCACGTGAAAGACCGCCGATTCTGCTGCGGCCCAATAATCGCCTTTTGTCCCGCTGCAAGGTTTGGGGACAGGCAGAGGGCTCGGCAATGTATTTTGCCGTCCTCCGCGATCCGGCTGAGAAGCTCTGTCTGGTTATCTTGCAGGGACAAGAATTTTCTGTCGTAATAAAGGTTAAGCAGCATGGAAGCCAGCAGCGCAGACCCCCTCTCGCTGCCTAGCTTTCTTGGCGGGTAGTTGTGGTTTGTTGCATAAAGCAACGCCTCGCTTTCTGGTCTGAGATACAAGGTTGTTAGCTGCTCGCAAATGTCGTCTGGGAGATCAAAAATTCTGTGGAACATTCTTTCTCAAATTTTTCGTCTTTTTACAGGAAAGGAAAGCGAAGGGGCAGGAGGGGAAGGGGAGGGAGAGAGGACGGGGGGGGGGATAAGGGGGAGGGTAGTGTTTCCTCTCCCCCTCCGCTCTTCCCTTGTTTGCGCCTGCAAACGCATTCAATTTTTTTTCACACTTTTCATATTCCTGCAGATATTTCCGCAGATCTTGCGCAACGCGCTCCAGCACGAACCCCAACGGCGCCCCTGTCGTGGCATGGAAGAAGCACAAATTGTCTTTGTCTCCTCTCACTTCTCCACCGTTTGAGAGCAGGGAGTAAGAGAGGGAAGAGGCAGGGGGGCGCGCCAAAATTGTGTAAAAATACGCTGAATTAAAGTTTGACAAAGTCTTTCACTCGGCACTGAGAACTAGGAGGGAGAGGAAAGAGGCGGGGGATGGAGGAAGCGCGATCTCCTTGGCTCCCCCATCTGAGAACGGAGAACGGGAAGCGGTAGGGAGGAGGGCGCCGAGAAAGTGCGAAAAAGAATACACTGAATTAAAGTTCGACGGTTTTACACTGTGCACTGAGAAACTAGGAGAAGGAGAGAGACGAGGTAAGGGAGGGGGGGGGGCAGCGCGGATTGTCTTAGTCGCCCCGTCTGAGAACAGGGAGCGAGAGGGAAGGGAGAAGGGAAGGGGCGCGCTAAAAAATTTAAAAAAAAATTAATGCAAAAATCCCTGGCAAAGTGGGTGAAGGGGCAACCCCCCCCCTTTTTCTCTCCCACTCAAGCCCCTTGAGCCCCCTGAGCCCGGGGGGCTCAAGGAAAGCGGGGGCAGAGAGAAAAGAAAAAGGGAGGGCGGGGAACAAAATTGAATCAAGCCGAGTTTGGCGCGGACCTGCTGTCCTTTGTGGTCGGCCCCAGGGCCCGGCCACAAAAGGGTGCCGGCGGGGCGGTGCTGACCCCGCGGCGGATGGACGGGCAATGGTCAATTGTACCAAGTGGACAAGGGCCTCACGATTCCGACGGCGTCCTGTCCGTGCCATGGCTTGCCCACCATGCGCAAGGTCAGAAAATTATGAAAAATATGAAAAGACAACAAAAAAAATCTTGTGCCCGACAACCAAACACACAGACGGGTGTGACCCCCGACAGCGCTCTGTCTGTGCCATGAAAGAAACACAAATTGTTTTTGTCTCCTCCCACTCCCCCACCGTCTGAAAGGCTGTGTCTACTACCGCGCACAGAGCTGGGAGACTGCCGGGGCTCCTACGACAGTGACACGCACGTAGTCGAGAAATTGGTCAGGTTTGTCATTTCTCTTCCATTGGGTGCAGTTCCAAAGCTCCAGCTTTCGCATCAGCCTGGAGCAAGGGCACCCGAGAGTGCTGTGCCTCGGCGGGGTACACCTCTCCGGTACGGACGGGCCGTGGCTTTGAGAAGTGCACGATGTTCGGAACGGAGGGATTTCTTGTCTGCTGGCTCTACCAACACCGAGTACGCGGTGCGTACGTGCCGGGACGACGACGGTCCCAGTTCCTGACTGGCTCACTAGACAGACCAGCCACCTCTACCAGCTGCAAGTACCTAATAAACGTGGCTCGGTCGTGCCCCACAGGCAGCTGGACCACGTCGCAGAACCCGAACCGCACAGGGCACCGCAGCACAGCAGCACACAATCTACAGAATAGTGATGCGTGGCGATGACTTCTCCCGGCCGTGGCAGATCCTCGTAGCGAGCGGTGATGATTGGCAGGCTACAACCTAGCGAATTCTGCAGTGAGTCGGCGGTGAACAAAAGACGTAGCCAGGCTGGCACACGTCCGCGGGAGGGTTTGCAGAGATCGGGGCTGGGTCCAGCAACGCGTCGACGGGCTGTGCCCACAGGGCCACGGCGTACAAGGTTGGCGTAGCGTCTTCTTCGAGTAGGTGTACACACGCAGAATCAGACCAGCTGCTGAGGCTCCGCCGGCGGTGCTGTAGAGAAGGGCGGCACCGACGAGCGCTACCCAGCCAAACCACTGGGGAGCTTAGGTTTCCGGGGGAGGCTCGAGGAGAGAAGACAACTAGAACAGAGGAAGGGAACGGGAGGATAAAATAAACGGGACGAAAAAAGAGGGGCGGGGCAAGGGTAACTCCCCTTCCCCCCCCCCTACTCCGCTGATGTTGATCCTCCCGTCCTCTTTCTCCTCCCGTTCCCTCGCCTAGTTGGGAAGAAGGGGGAGGGGGGAGGGAGGACTGCCATTTGCACTCAACCCCCAGGGGCGCGCCAAGAATGTATAAATTTTTTGTTATTAAAGCTCGACAAAGGCTTACACTTGGCATTGAGAACTAAGAGAGTGAGAGGGAAGAGGCCGGCGAGGAGGAAGCATGGATTGTTTTAGTCCCCCGTCTGAGGATCGGGAGCGGGAGAGGGAAGGGGGAGGGTAGGGGCGCGCTAAGAATGTACAAGAAAAAATTAATAAAAAAAAATTACTGACAAAATTTTAATCTTGGCACTGAGAACTAAGAGAGGGAGAGAGGAGGGGAGAAGCACGGGCCGTCTGAGACTCGGGAGCGGGAGTGGGAAGAGGGAGGGGGGGGGAGCCGAAGAATACGCAAAATACGCTGAATTAAAGGTCACACTTGACACTGAGAATTAGGAGAGGGAAGGGCAGGGGAGCGCAGAAATTTTTTTGTAACTTCTGCGCTTTTCCCTTCCCCCTCCCCCCTGCTTTTTGAGTTCCTGTGCTCAGGGGGGAGGGGAGGCACAAGACAAATTTAAAAGAGAGAGGGCGAGGGGGGCACCCTGGGAGAAGTGGCACCCTGTCTAAGAACAGGGGACGAGAGAGCAAAGAGGCAGAGGGAGGGACAAGCACGATCTGTCCTTGGCTCCCCCCCCCATCCCATCCGAGAACGGAGAGCGGCAGAAAGAAGAGGGAAGGGGAGGGGAGGGTGGCAGGAAAAATCTTTGGATGCAGGGGGGGGGCGCCCCGGCATGAACTTAGTTTTGTGTTCAGTTCTGCCCCTTGCTCTTTGAGCCCCCGGGCTCAGGGGAGGGGAGGCACAAAACAAATTTAAAGAAGAGAGGGGGAAGGGGGAGCGGGGAGGGCAGGGGCGCGCTAAGAATGTACAAAAAATTAATAAAATCCCTGACAAGGTTTTAATCTTGGCACTGAGAACTAAGAGAAAAAGAGGGAAGGGGCAGGGGAAGTGGGAAGCACCATCTGTCTTTTCCCCCTCTCCGTCTGAGAGCAGGGAGCAGGAAAGGGAAGGGGGCGCGCCAAGAAAACGCAAATATTTTTTTAATTAAAGCTCGACGGTCTTACACTTGGCACTGAGAACTATGCGAGGGAGAGGGAAGAGAGAGAGGGGGGGGGGTTAGTGGAGGCGTTTTATGTATTTATTTCCTTTGTAGCTTCTGCGCCCTTCCCCTCCTCCGTCCCCTGCCCCTCGAGCCCCCTGGGCTAAGGGAGGGGGAGAGCACGAATTGTCTAATCCCCCGTCTGAGAACATGGAGTGGGAGAGGGAAGGGGAGGGTAGGGGCGCGCTAAGAATGTACAAGCAAAAATTAATAAAAGGAATCACTGACAAAATTTTAATTTTGGCACTGAGAACTAAGAGAGAGAGAGAGAAAAAAAAGGGGGAGGGGGGGGCGCGCCAAGAATTTGTAAAATACGCTGAATTAAAGCTAGACAAAGCCTCACACTTGATACTGACAGCTAGGAGAGGGAGAGGGAAGAGGCGGGGAGGCGCCAGGAAAGTGCGAAATTTTTTTTCCCTTGATAGAGCTCGACACAGTCTTATACTTGACACTGAGAAACCAGCCCGCAGGCGCGGGCTGAAGGGGGAACAAAAATAAGTGCACTTTTTTTAGGAGCCCACAGATGGGGGGGGGGCGCCCCCCCCCCTTTCCATTTTCTTCTCCCCTCCCCCTTGAGCCCCCTGAGCCCTGGGGGCTCAAAGGACAGGGGAAGGGCAAGGGGGGAGGGGGAGAGCGCAGAGGCTACCAAAAAATGCAACGCCTCAACTAAGCCCTCCCAATAACGGGCGCCCCCCCCCCCATCAGATAGGATTGGA
Source organism: Paulinella micropora (assembly GCA_019918135.1). NCBI lineage: Eukaryota > Cercozoa > Imbricatea > Euglyphida > Paulinellidae > Paulinella > Paulinella micropora. Next base: position 52,812 of record WBZZ01003735.1, on the reverse strand, counting down.
GCCGGAAGCTGTGGAAAGAAAACTCTTGGGCGCCGAGCGCGCCCGGTCTTGCGAACAGGCGCAGGGCCTCCAAGGTCGGCCGCGCGATGCGTTCGAAGTTGGGCCGTTCCGAAATGCTGTCCAGGTAGATGCGTGACGTGGCGGAACCAGGGAAAGGGCCAGCGTCAGCCACCGCTGCGGCAAAAGGTAGGCACGAAGCTGCTGTTGCCAGGCTTCTCGACGTCCGCAGCAGCGGTGCTAGGTCCTGTCGCGCCAGCAACCCGGCCCCGTGCGAGAAAAACAGTGGACGCATCTTTCTCCTAGGAAAGTGCGAAACTTTGTTATTAAAGCTGGAGAGAGAGGGAAGAGGCATGGGTCCCAAGAGTGGGGCGCCAAGAAAATGAAAGAAAAAAGTTTTTTTTTATTAAAACTCGACAAAGTCTTACACTTAGCACTGAGAACTAGGAGAGGCAGGGGAGTGGTATTTTTTTGATGGTGCTTTTAGCGAAGGCAGCAACAGCGTCCCCGACATTTTCGGCCATATAACTTAGTTATATTATGCACCCTGCCCTCTGAACGGACGGCACAACTTTGCGCCGAATGAACCGGCCGTTCCGGAGGCTAGCAGAGAAACCGGACGTTTCCCCGCGGAGAGCAACAGTACGCCTTTTTTTTTACTCGCACGAAATGTTTTTTCGACCCTCTTGCCTCCCCCCTTCTCCCCTTCCCTGGCGGTAGAGGAGTGACAGAACGGGACGACGAAAGTGAGCGGGGCGACGCAAGTGAGAGGGGCGACGCAAGTGAGAGGGAGGGGGGGGACGTCTTCCTCACGGCAGCCCCGCCGAGCGTCTGTGCGGGATTTTCTTTTGCGCAAGTAGGCCTTGGCGCCAAATTGGCGCTTACGGTTGTTTCCCTCCCCCCCCCAAAAAAGCTTTGGCGCTAAGTTTTTGCACGATTGTGATACGCCCGGAAAAGGCAGTGCTTTTCATGTTTCTTGAGGCAGAGCTGCTTTTTTTCAGCTGTACCACGGGCCCGAGCGGAGAAGCGCGCAAAGAACGTATTTAATTTTTTTAATTAAAAAGTCGACCGTGCTTTGCTGGCCGATCTGAACGCGGGAGACGATTGTGATAGCTCAGGATGAGCTAAACAAAGTATTGCCGATTCGTGCACTTTTTGCCAATACATCCTTTGACCTGAAACACGAGCCGCAAGTGAGCGATAGAAATGTTACAAATGTTAATTAAAACAACTCTTGACAGTTCTCTTCGTGTCTTAGATGGTGGGCGGGCTGCCCAGGCTATTCCGGGCCAGCCATGTACGCTCGCTCGCTACTTGCTCGAAGTATTGCATCGCTTCTAGCTGCAGCAAGGTGCGTTCCGCCTCGGTTGCAGCGCTGGCAGCCGACATCCACAAGTCCACGCCCAGCTGCCAGCGCACGTTAAAACTCAAGCCATGGTTCTCGTCGCTCGCGGACAAGCGCAGCCAACGGAGTTTGTCGGGCCCGCACACGTAGAGCCCCAGGATGCCCTGCGCGTACGCATCGCCGGCGGCTGCCAGGCGCTCGCAATGCGCTGTAGCGCGCTTCGTTTCTTCTGCTGTCAGGTCCGCGGGACTGAAGGTGGAGCTATGTAGCCAGCTCACCGCCGCGCGGCTGGCGGCGCGCGTCGCAACGTCACTAGCGCCCGCGAACGTCCCTTATTCCGCCAGTACATTTGCGCTAAAACGTAGGTAGTCATGGCGTTGCCCGGAACTTGCTGCTCCGCTTTTTCCAAGAAGCGTACGCGGCCAGGCTCGTCGAGACTTTCCACGTCAAGCCATTGTCGTAGCTGGTCATGCCACAGGGCAGGGTTCCGTTTTGCAACACTCTTGGCCCGTGTGGGCCGCGAAGTCGCCTAGCCTGAGGGAAGAGGGCGGCCCTCCCCCCAAAAAAAACTCGCGGAAAATGGAGCCCCCTGAGCCCGGGGGGAGAGGCGCCAAGAAGGTGATGAATTTTTTATTAAAGTTCGACGGTCTTGCACTTGGCGTTCAGAACTAAGAGAGGGAGAGGGAAGGAGCAGGGGGGGCGCTCCGGCATGGGCTCAGTGGCATCTTTTTGGTTTTGTTTCAGTTCTGAGTTCTGCCCCTGCTCTTTGAGCCCCCCGGGCTCAGGGTGGCTGCGGCGGATGGATGGGCGGTGGTCAATGTACCAGGTGGACAAGGTCCTCAGTGCCAAGTGTAAAAACTTTGTTGAGCTTTAATAAAAAAAATGCCACATTCTTGACACCCCTTTGCCTTTTTCGGCTATACGGCCCCCGACGATGTCTTGTCAGTGCCATGGCTCGGCCACCGTGCACAAGATTTTGCGGGAATATGAAAAATATGAGGGGGCAAAAGAAAAAAAAGACGCCTCCTTCTCTGCTCCTCTCCGTTCCCTTTTCCCTTGCCCTGCCTCGACCCCTTTGACCTTGCTGGTACAAGTTGCGCTTCAGCGTCTTAAAACATTTGTCAAGGATTTTATTAAATTTTTTTTTGTACACCGGCGAAGCACGCCAGTAGCGTGCGAGCGCAGCTTTTGGGCGGCAGGCTGCGGCTGGCTTTTGTGGGAACCTTTTCGATCTTAATCAGGTCAGGCACGGCAAATTGCTCGCAGGGAGTCCTCTTACGACACTGTTAACGAGCACCGAGTCTTGGCGTCCGGCGGCACTGTTACGATCATTCAGGTGTCTCTAACCAGCGGCCAGATGTAGTCTGGTAATCACAAGCAGCAGCCAGCAAGAGTGCTCGACCAGTTGGTTTCTGTCCAAAGCCCAGCTCATTGTGTTTGGGCCGAGAGAGGAGACGAGAAAACAACCGGAAAAGGCAGCGTTCCCCGACATTTTTGGCAGTACTGCCCTTTTTTCGGCCATATCACGCGCCCTAGCCACACCGGACGGCACAATCTGGCGCCAAATGAACCGGCCGTTCCGGGGGCTAGCAGAGAAACCGGGCGTTTTCCCGCGGAGAGAAACGGTACGCCTTTTTTTTTACCCGCACGAAATGTTTTTTCGGCCCTCTTGCCTCCCCCCTTCTCCCCTTCCCTGGCGGTAGGGGAGTGACAGAGCGGGGCGACGAAAGTGAGAGGGGCGACGAAAGTGAGAGGGGCGACGTAAGTGAGCGGGGCGACACAAGTGAGCGGGGCGACGCAAGTGAGAGGGAGGGGGAGGACGTCTTCCTCACGGCAGCCCAGCCGGGCGTCTGTGTGGGATTTTCTTTTGCGCAAGTAGGCCTTGGCGCCAAATCGGCACTTACGGCCGTTTCCCCGGGAAGTCTAAGATGCACTGCCTTTTTCGACCGTATCACACGCCCTACCCCCCTCGGGCGGCACAATTTAGCGCCAAATTTAGCAGGGGCCGTCCCGAAGGTTAACAGAAAAACCGGGCGTTTTCCCGCGGAGAGAAACGGTACGCCTTTTTTTTGCTTGCACGAAATGTTTTTTCGACTCTCTTGTCTCCCCCCTTCCCTAGCGGTAGGGGAGTGACAGAGCGGGGCGACGAAAGTGAGAGGGGCGACGTAAGTGAGAGGGGCGACGAAAGTGAGCGGGGCGACGTAAGTGAGCGGGGCGACGTAAGTGAGAGGGGCGACGAAAGTGAGCGGGGCGACACAAGTGAGAGGGACGACGCAAGTGAGAGGGAGGGGGAGGACGTCTTCCTCACGGCAGCCCAGCCGGGCGTCTGTGTGGGATTTTCTTTCGCGCAAGTAGATTTTGGCGCCAATTTGGCGCTTACGGTTGTTTCCTCCCCAAAAAAAGCTTTGGCGCGCTTTGCATGTTTTTTGAGGTAGAGCTGCTTTTTTTCAGCCGGGTTCGGGCCCAAGCGAAGAAGCGCGCAAAGAACGTATTTAATTTTTTTCATTAAAAAGTCGACCGTGCTTTGCTGGCCGATTGTGATAGCTCAGGATGAACTAAATAAAGTATTGCCGATTCGTGTGCCAAAATCCAGTAGTTACATGTCTTTTGCAGGTCGGCACGATGAAGTGAAAACATTTGCCGGGCGCAGCATACTGAACAAGAATATCAAAAGGCTGCTGATATACAAAAAGAGATAGGCCGGTAGTTCCGTGGCGGCGGCAACTCGATTTGTTGACTAAGCTGAACAAAATGCCGCTTGAGACTCCAGACTCCAGTACGGTAGAGTCCAGTGCCCCTAATTTACGCCGCAGACTTAGCTCCGCGGTTCAGTCCCCGAGACAGTACAAGGGCGGCCAGAATTGATGGAACATAAAGAGAGGGAAAGAGGTGAGAGCGAGACAGAGATGGCGGCGTTCGACCGAGACGGCGTACTTTAATATCAGCACCTGGCGCTGAGCCTGGGCTGCACAGACTTGCAGGCTCTGAGCCAGACCTGCGGAGATCGGCATCGCAGGGCGGGGGGCGCGCGTGTCGTTGCTGCTTTGCTTGCACGCGGCCTTGGACCGTAAGACAGCTTTGTCGGCCAGAAGAGGACAGTGAGAGCAGAAAAAAGTTAAGACCTTGCGAGGGATTGCCCGAGACAATAAACCAAAAGTCAAGAACATTTTTTTTATTCAGAGCCTGACAGTCTCCCCGCCATGTTAATTGTTTAGTAATTAATAAAACTTATCTTAATTATCTTCTTGGCGCTTCTAGTTTTGGGGGTCTAACTTTTTTGTTGTCTCTGTAATTTCGTAGGATACAGTTTGTTGGTGATAAGGCGTGCCAAAACGTCAGGCTTGGTGTCCGCGTTTCGCTGCACGTAGTCAACAAGCCGTGCCACAGGCCAGAACAAGTTGAGCAGGTAATCTTCCAGCATGACTATGCAAGTTAGCAGTGTCTCATCATGAAATGTGATTGTTTGCTCTCGCGCTAGCGAGCAGGCTTTGCGGCAAATGTACCCAGGGTGCGGATATTGTGTCTTTGAATTCCACAGCGCCTGCCCCAACGCCCTTTCGAGCTCGTGCCCTAGCTTGTACATAACCTGTCGGATGCCTTGGCGCACGAAATACTCTTGCACGCGTAGCTTTAGCTGGGCTGGGTTTGTCGGAGAAATGGCATTTCGTATGACTATAAAGGCAGCGGCCGGGGGTAATTTCTTTACATTCAGACGCAAAGCTAGGGCTTTGACCTTTTGTATAAAGCCACGCAGAGCCTTTATTACGGTCATACACTTCTTTTCTTTTCTGCGTTGCCCGACAACCAAAGGACGGGCAAGGGGGAGGGGGGTGGCAAAGACGGGGGGGGGGAGGAGGGGGGGGGGGGGGGAGTGCTCCCACCCCCGTTCTCCTCTGCATCCCAAATTTTTTTCTTCTACTTTTCACATTTTTCCTATTTCCGCAGATCTTGCGCACCGTGCTCCAGCGCAGCCCTGCGGCAAAGTACGTCGCGAAAAAATACCCATGCACACAAAATTTGCTACATGGGATAAATCCAGTCGATACGTCAAAGATGACGGACAACCTGTCGTGATCTCCTACGAATTTTCTATTGACAAGTTGAACAACGATTGGCGAAAAGCGCCGATTGAGTTAGCAGAAAAGACGCGTCAGATTTCGGTAATTACACCAGAACCCATGTCTGTAGCAATTGAGATGGCCAACATGAACGAAATTCAAGATGGCATCAAGTCTCAATCTACCAAAATCCAACAAGCAACAAAACGTCTGGAGCAAGAAAAAGAGCAACTGCGCTGGGCCCTACGGAACGAATCCGTACAACTAGCAGAAGCAAGAGTTGAGAAACAACTAAAAGATTTAAGCTTGCTGCAGCAGCAGGTAGATCAGTACTCGGCTCGGGTAAGGATGCTTCAAGCGAAGGCGGGACGAGCTACAGAAATACAGCGAATTACACCAGAGCAGAGGCAGCAAGTGGTATCCATGATAAAACCTTTAGAAGACTGTACGATACGAAAAGATACAAAGAGCGCGACAGGGGAGGAAGTAGCGACAGGGGACGGAGAGGAGATGCTAAATATTCTGAAGAAATGGGATTCGCCCGTGTTTCCACCACCCGACTTTGAGGCACGCGCTAAAAGTTACTTGGAATTCAAATGGATTCCTAAACATCGATGGTACGATGGCGATGATTGGCGGCGTGAATCCGGGAAGAATATGGCGTATTTCTTTCTAGTGACCCTTCGACGTATACGTACAGTCAGACCGTCGTTAGAGGAAAGTTTGCAACCCGTGATCGAGTTGGCACAAGAGAAATGGCCTATTTATTGAATTATTGGTGACAGCTGCTGCGCGTAGCAAAACATCACCATTTTCTTCTTCTCTTTCCTCAGCCTCTTTTTAAAAAAACTATTGTTTAACTTGCAAACCGGGCCTGGCCTGCTTAAGCCGATGCAACATCTCTTCTGGCGGAATTCCGTACTCGCTGAACGTAACCTTCCGCAACGCTCGGCAATGCCTCAGCTCGGCAATGTCTGCATTGAAACAGCACCAATTAAATTCTAGTTCTTGCAGCCTATGACACTGCTTTAACTCGGAGAGAATCGAGTCGGTTATGAGGTATAACCTTAACACTAGCCGTTGTAGGCTCTTGCAGCCTGCGAGTCCCGTAGGTAAGCTCCTAAATATATTTGTACTGATTGGAATTCCACAGCGCGACAGTTTCAAAGCGCGAAGCGAGCGAAACGCATGCAGTACATTGAGGTCTGCAAATAGATTGGCCTGTCCCAAACGCAGTTCTTGGAGCGCGGGGCAGCGCTGCAATTTAGCCAAGCCCCGCAGGGTGATGCCTTTACACTCTGATAGGCACAGGGCCTGCAGGCCCTGCAAGCCGACTATTTCGTCAAGCAGCTCATCCGAAAAGTCACGGTCAAGAGCTAGCCTGAGCTGTGTGAGGTTTTTATTAAGCGCCCTTATTTCAGGTGCTGAGAGGGGCCCAAAGTCTAACAAGTCCAGCTCCTGTAGCTTCGCAAGCGAAGGCAGTTGCTGAAGGACGCTCGTAGGTAATTTGCGCAATGTCAGCCCCGTGATCTGCAGGTTCTGCAGGCCGGAGCCATTGATTTGGCCGCAAGAGGCTAGGCAGAGTTTCTTGAGTTTAGGCATCGAGCATAGGTGTGCCAGCCCTCTGTCTGTAATCTGATCACACTGGTGAAGCGCCAGGTTCTCTAATTGCTGCAGCTCCTGCAAAGCCCGGAGGTTTTTGTCTTGGACGCTTTGGCGCGAAATCACGAGTGACTGAAGAGTCCGGGTGTGCCGGCTGTCACGCAGAGACAGGCAGATGTTGGTGCTGCCTCTTGCCACTAGGTTGTGGATGCAACCAAACTCGTCCAGGGCCTTATTTTCTTGCCACAATCGATCAGAGTGCATTTCGCCCTCCAAGATCAAGGTTTCTATCGTAATTCTGTCTAGGGAATAGCCCTGGTAGTCCGACCAGCGTTGGCGGTCTTGGTAGTAGGGCTGTTCTAGCACCAACTGTTGTAAAGGCCATTTAGCTTTGAGGCAGCCGCGAGTAAAGAACCTAAGTATTCTTCGGTGCTGCTCGTTTGCGAACTCTAGGCGGGGTGGCTGCTTGTAGTTTCTCCAGAAGGCAGGCCCCTGGACTAAAGCCAAGGAATCTCGACACGCGAGAGCGAACCTGCCGGCTTCCTCTGCGCCTGCCAGGTCTCTCACCAGTGGCCAGAGATTGTCGGGCAGTTTGAATAGCCAGCGAGACTGCTCGACGGCCGGCTCGTTTGGTTCGGTTTTTTTGTGTGGCCTGGTCTGTGCTGCAGGGAGGCGCGGCGAGAGAGGGGGGATCCCGCGAGTGGATCGTGTTGACCTCCTCAGAGTCATGGCCAGAAAATAACTGAATTCCCTTTTTGTTTACGCGTCTACAGTTCCTTGCTTATAAGTTTGATGGACGGGCAGTAGTCCATGTATCAGGTGGACAAGGGTTCACGAACTCGACGGCGTCCTGTCCGTGCCATGGCTCGGCCACCGTGCGCAAAATCTGCGGAAATATAAAAAATATGAAATCAGGAAAAAAAAATTTTTTTTGCCCGACAACCAAAGAAACAGACCGGGGAAGGGGGAAGGCAAAGGGGAGGGAGGGAGAGAAAGAGGGGGGAAGAAGTGGCAGGGGTGTGCCCCCCTGCGTCCCCTCCCGCCCCGCTGTTCCCCTTGTCCCCTGCTAACCCCCTTCCCTCTCTCTCTTCCCTTGTTTGTGCGTGCAAACGCATTCCAATTTTTTCTTCTCACTTGTCATATTCCCGCAGATATTTCCGCAGATCTTGCGCACCGCGCTCTAGCACGACTCTATGGCGGATGGATCGCTGGTGGTCGCTGTGCCAGATGGACAAGGGCCTCATGACTCCCGACGGCGCCCTGTCCGTGCCATGGAACAAGCACGAATTGTCTTTCTCTCTCCCCCACCACAAACCCCCCCCCCGTCTGAGAGCAGGGAGTGGGAGAGGAAAGGGGACACAGAGAGAGTGCGCCAAGAAAGTGCAAATTTTTTATTAAAGCTGGATGGTCTTACACTTGGCGCTGAGAACTAGGAGAGAGAGAGAAAAAAAGGGACAAGCCCTGCTCTGACCCGATGTCCAAGCCGGTTCCCGATTCTTAGCAGACGGTGAGCCTCCACTGCGCCAATAAAGTGCGAAAAAAAAAGTTTGTTTTAAATTAAAACTCGACAAAGTTTTACACTTGACACTGAGAACAGGGCAGGGGCGCGCTAAAAAATTTACAATTAAAACATTCCTGGCAAAGTTGGGCACTGAGAACTAGGAGAGGGGGAGGAAGGAGGCAGGGGAGGGGACAAGCACGATATGTCTATGCATCTCCCCCGTGTCATGTCGGAAGCCATGGCTCGGAGTGCTCCTCCCACCCCCCCCCCCCAATTCTTCCTTGTTCCCTTGGTCCCCTGCTATCCTCCCCTCCCCTCATCCCTTGTTTGCGCGTGCAGACACATTCCAAAAAAAAATTCGCTTTTCAGATTTTTCCTATCTCCGCAGATCTTGCGCACCGTGCTCTAGCACGATCCCGTCGCGGATTAGCGGTGGTCAAGGTACCAGGAGGACAATGGCCTCACTAATCCCGACGGCGTCCTGTCCGTGCCCTAGATTGGCCATCGTGCGCAAGGTCCAAAAAATATGAAAAATATGAAAAGAGGAATAAATTTTTTTTGCCCGACAACAAAAGAAACAGACGGGGGGGGGGGAAGAACGGGGGATGAAGGAAGAGGAAGGGGAGGGGGGAAAGGGGAGGGGAGTGCTCCCCCCGCCCCCACCCCTTCGTCCCTCTGTTTCCATTGTCCCCCCGCTATCCCATCCCTCCTCTTGTCCCTTGTTTGCGCGTGCAAACCCCTTCCAATCTTGCGCATCGTGCTCCAGCGCGACACTGTGGCGAGAGCGGGAGGGGGAGGGGGCTCGCCAAGATTTGTAAAAATACGCTGAATTAAAGCTTGACAAAGTCTTACACTTGAAACTGAAAACTAGGACCGGGAGGGGGGACGCACTAAGAATGTACAAATTTTTTTTAATGAAAACAGTCCTTGAAAACACCGTGCTCCAGCACGACCCTGCGGCGGATGGATGGGCGTGGTCAAAGTACCAGGAGGACAAGGTCATGTCCTTGCCATAGCTTGGTCATCGTGCACAAGGTCAGAAAAGTAAAGAGGAAAAAGAAATTTTTGCCCGACAACAAAGGAAGAGGGGGTGTGGGGGAAAGAAAGGGGGAGGAAAGAAGAGGAAAGGGGAGTGTTTTCCCCCCGTCCTCCCCTCGTTCCCTCCTCCCCTTCGTCTTTCTTCCCCGCCCCCTTCCCCTCGTCTCTTGTCTGAGCGTGCAAGCGCTTTCCACTTTTCAATGATATTATTTTTCCTATTTTTTCATCCTGCGCACCGTGATCCAGCACGACCCCGCGGACGATGGATGGGCGGTGGTCAAGGTACCAGAAAGGACAAGATCATCATGATGCCCCGACGACGTCCTGTCGGTGCCATAGCTCGGCCATCGTGCACAAGGTCAGAAAAATATAAAAAATATGAAAAGAGGGAAAAAAAAATTTGCCCGACAACAAAAGAACATACAATGGGCGCCAAGAAAATGAAGAAGCGCACGGGTGCCAACGCACAAAGAAATTGCTAAAATGATTTTTTTTTAATTAAAGCTCGACGGCTTTACACTTGGAACTGAGAGCTAAGAGACGGAGCCCGCAGAGGGGGGAGAGGAGGAGGGGGTGCACCCCCCCCCCCTTTTTTTCTTCTTCCCCTCCCTCTGAGCCCCCTGAGCCCGGGGGGCTCAAAGAACAGGGGAAGGGCAGGGGGGGGGGAGGGGAAGAGTGCAGAAGCTACAAAAAAAAATGCATGAAATGCCTCAACTAAGCTCCCCAATGCCGGGCGCCCCCCCCCCTGAGCACAAAGGAGCTCAAAAAGCAGTGGGGAAGGGGGAGGGGAAAGGCGCAGAAGCTACAAAGGAAATAAATACATGCAACGCCTCCACTAAGCTCCCCTCCCCGCGCCTGTGCCGAATCCCCGGGTGGACACACACTCCCTTCCCTTCTGGCGTGCGCGGTGGACAAACAACCGCTGAAAGCCGTGCGGGCGCTGCAAGCTGCACTTGTATTGCAATCAATCGCGGTTGCCAGAAAAAAGCACTGGAGGGCAGAACATAAGAACAGGTATTATGCTGTGGGAAACTTCGCGCTGAAGGAGGCGGTCGACCAGAAACTAACGCAGAACTACCGCACACTGCGGCGGCGTATTTTCGGGGGACAGTTCACGAACCCGACCATCAAAGCTCGGGCTTTTTTGCACGAAGCCATTATCGACCTGTTGTTCCCCCCTCGTACGTCTCGTGTGCCGGACGGTCGTGCCCGTGCTGGGGTGCCTGAGGTACCAGGTGGACAAGGACCTCACGATTAACGCAAGGGAGGGAAGGGAGACGCCTCGTTCTCTGCCCCTCTCCGTTCCCCTTCCTCATTCCCCCCTCCCCTCTCGCCTTTTGTTCTATGCGCAGACACATTTCAAAAACAATTTTTTCCCTTTTATATAAGTTGCCCCGAACCCTTTGACATTGCTGGTACAAGTTGCGCTTCGGCGTCTTAAAACTTTTGTCAAGGAATTTATTAATTTTTTTCTACATTCTTAGCGCGCCCCTGCCCTCCCCCCCCCCCCCCGCCGCACGTGAGAACAGGGAGCGGGAGAGAGAAGGGGAGGGGCAAACACGATCTGTCTTTGCCATCCCCGTCTGAGAACGGGGAGTGGGAGAGGGAAGCGGCAGGGGGGAGGGGGGGGGCGCGCCAAGAATTTGTAAATTACGCTGAATTAAAGCTCGACAACGTCTTACACCTAACACTGAGAACTAGGAGAGAGAGAGAGGGACAAGCCCTGCTCTGAGCCGATGTCCAAGCCGGTGTCCGATTCGTAGCAGACGGCGAGCCTCCACTGCGCCAATAAAGTGTGAAAAATTTTTTTCATGAAAGTTCGACGGTCTTACACTTGGCACTGAAAATTAGGAGAGGGAGAGGGAAGAAGCATGGGAGTGGAGCGCCAGCAAAGTGCAAAAAAAAAGTTTTTTTAATTAAAACTCGACAAAGTCTTACACTTGACACTGAGGGGGAGGGGAGAGCTTAATGGAGGCGTTTCATGTATTTATTTTTTTATAGCTTCTGCGCCCTTCCCCTCCCCCTTCCCATGTTCCTTGAGCCCCCCTGGGCTCAGGGAGGGAAGAGGGGAGGGAGGCAGAAAGGATCTTTGGATATAGGAGGGGGTGGGGGAGGGGGGGCGCCAAGGGGGGGGGGGCCTTCCCCTGGAAAATCGGGCCCGACAAATGGGAAGGGGGGGCGCTCCGACATGGGCTCAGTGCCATCCTCTTAGTTTTTCTTCAGTTCTGCCCCCCTGCTCCTTGAGCCCCCTGGCTGCGGCGGATGGATGGGCGGTGGTCAATGTACCAGGTGGACAAGGGCCTCACGACCCCGACGGCGTCCTGCCCGTGCCATGGCTCGGCCAACGTGTGCAAGGTCAAAAAATATGAAAAATATGAAAAGAGGAAAAAAAGAATTTCCCGACCAGGAAAACTGACGGAGGAGGGGCGGAGAACGGGAGGAGGGGAAACAGGAGGGGAAGGAGAGGGGGTGGGAGGGAGAAGGGGCCGGAGGGGAGGGGGACACTCCCCGCCCTTCCCCTCAGTCCCCTCCCTGCCCCCCCCCCGTCCCTTGTTTGTGTATGCAACACGTTCCGACAATTTTTTTCTTCCACTTTTCATATTTTTCCTATTTCCGCAAACCTTGCGCACCGTGCTCCAGCACGACTCTGCCTCGGATGTACGGGCGGTGGTCAATGTACTATGTGAACAAGGGCTTTCAGAACCCCGACGACGGCGTCCGTGCCAGGGGCTGCGACGGGAGCGAGACAGAAAAGGGGGAAGGGGGGAGGGGCGCGCGCCAAGATATGTAAACATTTTTTATTAAAGCTTGACACAGTCTTATATTTGACACTGCAGACTAGGAGCGGGAGGGGGGGCACGCTAAGAATGTACAAAAAAAATCAATGAAAAAAATCCTTGACAACACCGTGCTCCAACACGATCCTGCCTCGAATGGACGGACGGTAGTCAATGTACCAGATGAACAAAGACCTCAGAACCCCGACGGTGTCCTGTCCGTGCCATGGCTTGGCCATCGTGCGCAAGATCTGCGGAAATATGAAAATATGAAAAGAGGAAAAAAAATCTTTTTTCCCGACCAGAAAAACGGACGGGAGGAGGGGAACAGGAGGGGAAGGAGAGGGGGGAGAGAGAAGGGGACGGAGGGGGGGGGCACACCCTCGCCCTTCCCCTCCGTTTACCCCGCTCCGTTCCCTCCCTCCCTGGCCCCCCCGTCCTTTGTTTGCGTGTGCAAACGCATTCCAAAAAATTCTACTTTTTATACTTTTCCTATTTCCGCAGATTTTGCGCACAGTGCTCCAGCACGACCCTGCGGCGGATGGATGGATGAGCGGTGGTTGCTGTGCCAAGTGGACAAGGGCCTCACGACCCCTGACGGCGCCCTGTCCGTGCCATGGAAGAAGCACAAATTATCTTTGTCTCTCATTCTTCCCCCCATCTGAGAGCAGGGAGTGGGAGAGGGAAGCGGTAGAAGTCAACCAAGAAGTCCGCAGCCTACTGCAGAGCTCGAAAAACTGGCAAACGTCGCCGCCTCTGCAAAAAGGAAATAAGTCGATGTAGTCACGTAGAGCGGGGCACCTCCGCTCAAGCACAATACAAAGTACAGAAAAAGTACTCACAAGAAAGAAAATTAAAAGCTTGATAAAAACCCCGCCGACTTTCTAGAAGCTTAAATTTCCGGGGCCCGGCTGTGTAATCCGCAAGGAAAAGATTTTTCTTTTTAATTAAAAGTCCCTGCCCCCATCGGCGCCCCGCCCCCCCCCCCCCTCCGGTCCTTGGCTAACTTTCCCTCTTACATTAAAGTAGGTCTCTTTTTAGTCACTAAAGCTTGGAGAGTGTGGACGGCCTCAATCCATGTCCACGGGCACTACTACCCCGGCGCTTGTCAGTCGCGGCTTGTTTATCTTATTCGAGGGTTTGGATCGCACGGGCAAGTCTACGCAGGTTGATATGCTGGTCGACTACCTAACAATCCAAGGCAGGGAGGCTGTGGCCATGCGGTTCGCGCCTGCTATCTCCAGAGCTAGCTAGGATGCTTTTTCGCGCCTTGTGTGTGTTTACGTAACCCCCTTTCAAATACGTAGTTTCCCCGACCGAGGAACCCGGATTGGAAAAATCATCGACGCTTACTTAACTTGCAAGGCTCAGATTGATGATCATGCCATCCACTTGCTCTTCGCCGCCAACCGCTGGGAACAGTCGGGTCAGGGAAAAGCTCAGCTGGCCTTCCCCCCGTGCACATGTACCCTCCTGCCCGTGCTCAATCAGTGTCTGTGCATGTGCACGTGATAGCTTCGATAGTCGCTCTGCTGGAGCAAGGTATTTCAGTGGTCGTGGACCGCTATTCCTACTCTGGCGTCGCCTTCTCGGCAGCCAAAGGGCTGGACCAGAGCTGGTGCTTTTCTTCTGAAGTAGGTCTCCCGTCACCTGACTTGGTATTTGACTCATTCCTAGACACAGTATCCGCATCCTCCCAACCCCTACTTGCTACAAACGATGCGTCTGTAGGTGCTATTCCTGCAAATGCCTCTGCGGGAAGCCGCCAAGCGGTGCATAGTGCTTTTGATATATATACTTTGTCTGCTGTGATCAAGGGCTCATTATCAATACGTGCTTGTGCAAGTGGAGGGTATGGCAACGAGTGCTATGAGACAGAAGAAATGCAGCAAAAGGTGGCTGCCCAGTTCGAATCTGTGCAGAAGCAGGCAGAGTGGAAGATTGTAGATGCTTCTGTCACCCCTAAAGAGGTACACGCGCAGATCACGCCTTGGGTCCTCGGCGCCTTCGAGCAGGGCACGCACAGAGCCCCCGTCCAATATATAAAGATGCCGGCTCACTTGCGCAAGGGAAAAAAGAAGAGGGGGAACCGGAAGGAAAAAAAAAGCCCCCCCGCTTAAAAAGAAAGTACAAAACGTTTTATTAAAAAGCTCGACAAAAAAAATCTTACACCTAGCACTGCGGGCACTCAAGCCAGGCCCGCCGGCGGGGGGGGGAGGAGGGGTGCGGGGGGCAGCTCCCCCGGAAGGGGGACCGCGGGGGGCAGGCTCTCCGGAAGGGGGGGCGCAAGGTCATGCCCACCAGAAGGGGGGGCGCGGGGGGCCTGTTCCCCAGCGTGGCCCCTGGCCTCGTCTCCCAACTCCAAGAAGACCTTGTCTAAGAACAGCTCCACGGCATCCGCGCGGAACTGAGAGGTGGGGCTAAATGAGCGCAAAGTTTCCAGCGCGATGTCTAGTTGTTTCTCGAGCCTTGCCAGTTGGTGGATGGATTCTGCCATTTGGGACAGACGCTTCTTCCGTTCCCGAACGCTCTTTGCAATTTCACCTCTGCAGCCAGCCCCCCGCGGGGGGCTGTTGGTTTCCGCGGGGCCAGACTCTCTCCTTTGCTTCTTTCTGGGACGTCGGCGGCCCTCAGGGGCGCCGCCTGGGGACACCGCTGACGACGACGATGACGACACCGACGCAACCGCCTTTCTGTTTCCTTTTTCTGTCTCTTCTTTTTCTTCTTCTTCCTTGTCGCTGTCCTCGTCCTCGTCCTCCTCATCCGTTGTCTCGTCGCTGGGCTCGGGCGGCTGAGCAGCGCGCCCGCCCTTGTCTTCTTCCGGCTCGACCATGACATTCGAGCCCGGAATCATGTGATGAACCGCAGGGAGCGGCAAAGAGGGGTCGCTGCAAACGCGCTTAAACTCCTTGAGCAATTCCTCTGCTGCTGGTCCTTTGAGCTCCAATCGATCAAACAATCTGGCTAAAGAATCCTGGCTGCAGGCGAGACTGGCCAGCGGAGTGCCCTTAAATTTGATCCGAGTAAAGACCACGTCAGCGAACCTGCGCTTGGCACTCTGAATCTTTTGGCGCGCGTTTTTGAGGCCGCAGTTCTGGACGTAATTCAGCGCCCGAGACACGTCGATCAAGCCTAGTAGGGGATCTGCTGTGATGCTACCAAAGATGCTCACGGAGAACCTGCCATCAAGGTGGTCCGACATGCCAAAAGCTCCGGGGGGCGGAGCTCAGACTTTTGCTTTCGCCTTGGGCGCCACACTATTTCTCAGGCCCCCTCCCCCCCCCCCACAGAAAAAAAAGGGGGGGGGGCACCCCCTCCCCCGCGCGAAAGAACGGGGTGCGTGGGAGGGGGGGGGGCGCCGCCCCCACCCTTTTTTTTCTTCCCTCCACCTGAGGGAGGAGGGAAAGGCTTTTGCCCAAGGCACTGGTGTCGTTTGTACCGGGAATATAAGGTGGCGGGATTCTAGAATTTAGCAAAGCTAAAAGAAAGAAAGGGGCGAGGGAAGGCCATGGAGAAAACAGGGACTACCCACGCTTGCTCTCACGGCAGGGCTAGCGGGCCCTTCAGTGCTATTCTGGACGGAAACCGCAGGGGCAAAAGGGTTGTGATTGCCACCAAGGGCTACCCTGACATGATGGTTGCGCTTTGCCTGGCGTTAACAAAGAAGACGCACGGCGACCCCCCTCTAGTCTTGGTCATGTCCCCGGCGCGAAAGCTCGTGCTGAAGTCTGTACTTTCTGGGGCGGGATTCCGCCGTCGCCCAACGAGCCAGGCCTTTGCTGTGCACTACTTAAACTTTCTGACCAAGGACGTAGGGGGGGGCTGTTACAAGGTCAGGCCGCACAATCACACAGAACTGGCCCTGTTAGTTAAAGACATGCTCCCTCTTAAGACTAAAGCCGGCGAGGCTCTGCGCGACCCAGCTTTCCTCGCGGGCACGCTGCTACAGGAGTCCCTGGCGCTCTCGACTGCCGCCGAGGCCATGGGCAGTCTAGCGCCCCGAGTGCTCTTTGTTCCCCTGGCCGGTGCTTCGGGTGCTGATCTTCTCGCCAGGGTGTTAAACGCGCTTAGCCCCGCGCTGATTGTCCTCCCGGCAGTAGGTGGCAACGTGCTAGGCTCCGCCCGCCAGGCCTCTGTGGGCACGTCGCCGCCTTTTTCGTCGTCGTCCTTCTCATCATTGCGCTGGCTGGCCGTGTTCAACACAGCCAAGGCTCTACCGACGGCAATTCGCTGTGTCTGGATAGGCATGGGCACTGACGGCCACCAAGCGCCAAGCCTGGCGCTGCACCACAATGAGCGGTTCTGGCGGGAGGCCGGGTTTGCGTTTTCCGCCAACAACAATCTAGCGCGGAGCATCTTCGCGGCCTGTTCCACCCTTCCGGAGACCGCGCCCCTAATGAAGCCCCTCGCCCTCGCCTGGCCCTCGCTGCAGGCCTGGGTCGAGGCCTACGTCATCGTGCACACTCTAGGCAGCGTAGGCAAAATCACGCCGACCCTACTCCAGGTTTATTACAGCATGTTCATCGCCCGGGGGGGCATGCTGCCGGGAGGCATACCACCCCCCACGAGCGCCAGCCGCGGCCTTCACCAGGAGCTTCACTGCTCTCCCAACAAGGACAGCGCCTCATGTTCGTTCAAAATCTTGGCGGGCTGCTACGTGGCCGAACGGGGGGTGGCGCCCCCCTCCCCACCCCCTCTTTTCTTCTTTCCTCCACCTGAGCCCCCTGAGCCCGGGGCTCAAAGAACAGGGGAGCAGAACCGAAGAAAACTAAAAAGATGCTGCTACTAAGTTCATGCCGGGGGTGTCCCCCCCCCCCTCTTTTCTTCTTTCCTCCACCTGAGCCCCCTGAGCCCGGGGAACGAACGTCGTCGAGGATAAACCGCCGTACATTTTATTCTTCTGGCACATAAATGGCGGCGGGGTTATTCAGGTTGTTTTAGCAGCTGCGAATAATGTGCCGTACAAAGTTGGTGGGAGCGCGAAGAAACCGAAAAGTTTTTAAATCTAATCGGAGCTGCCACAAGGGCTCAAAAGGGGGGTTCAGAAAGCGACCAAGCCGAACGCTTGATCACGTCTGTCGTGGTGAACTGTATCAGTCCAAACTATAGGCCAGCCGTCAGCCCCAGAAAATGAGTCGAGGAAAAAAAAGGAGGCGGGAAGAGAGAGACAAGACTTTCCGCCCCCGCGCCCCCCCCAAACCCCCTCCTTTCACCAGGACGGGTAACACAAGTAGTAAGATATAAGCATTAAAAAAAAGCATGTTAGTATCCCGAGAAAAGCCTGCTGGCAAGAGGCGTGAGAGGCGTGAGGTGCGCAGTTGTCTCGTGTGGTACTTTCGGCACGTCCCAGTCACAACAAACATAAAAGATCTGAGGAAAGACCCTGTGCAGGGCGACGCGTTCCAAAGCTCCGCAGTGCCCTGGATTAACGTGCTGGAGAGAACAGAGCTGCAGGCAGCGCAAGAGCTGCTGCGAAAACTAGACCTCCAGCGAGTAGTGCTTGTGTGTTCAGTGATGCCGCGCGCTATGCTTACAGCTCTACTGGTTGCAGGAGAATACGTGAGCTCGCACAACGCGAGCTTGGAAGACCCTTCTCAGGAGCTTCGGATCTATGTGCTGGGCGAGGTCGCGGAAGAGGCATGCTGGAGAGGGGACAAAAAACAGGCTCAGCTGCACCCGCCGGAGGGCACGTTCTGGCTGGGAGGGCCTCTGTCCGAGACGGAGCGCAACTACGAGAGCAAGACCGCCAACAAAGAAAACGTGTTGCGTACGGTAGAGATTACGCTGGCGCAGCTGGCCTGCACGTACCGCAGCAAAGCGTCCAGCTACTGTTTCTTGCTGCAGCGCGTCCGACAGCTGCTGTCCTTCGACATGTTCGAGGCCCCCTGCCCCCCCCGTGGCCGTGAAGGAAGCAAACACCAGCCATCTCCAGGGCTCGTCTTTCGCCCTTGCAGGAAACAGGCCCTGACAAAAATCCTGGCTATTCAAGGCCTAAATAAATGCCAAGATGCTGGTACATTTACTGCGTGTGTATTTACGCACGGAAATTTTATGAGCAACCGGTCTGGGTGGAACGACAGTGTCCTCAACCTGGCCGTGTTGCAACAGCACATGAAGCCGGCGCCCCCGCCACAGACAGGGGCGGGGGGCCGGGGTGTGAGTTTTAGCTTATGTAAGGCAACCATGTTGTTGCAAGGAATGGAAATACCCAGCCCGCCTGCAGGGTATGATCTTGGGCGTGTCTGCAAAGAATGGAAGAAATCGCTGCAGCATTGGCGTGGGGTTGTTGGCGCGGACTACGAGCAAGCCCGCAAGGTCTGGTGCACCGGGGAATGTGACGGGCTATTTCTTGTTTAAGCGGGGGAGGGCCCCTGTTATTGAAAGCCTGTGCTTTAGCGAGGTTTCTTGAGATGTCTTCTGCTAGCTCTGGGTCCTTTTTCTCAACCTCCTCTGGCTGTGCAAGCCGAAATTGTGCCTCGAGTTCTTTCTGTTTTGCGGCCAAGGGAGCGCTGGTGTCGTCTTTACCGGGAATATAAGGTGGCGGGATTCTAGATTTTAGCTAAAATTTAGCTTTGCTAAAAAATTTAGATTTGCAAAAAATTTTAGCAAAATTTCCCGCAAAAGCCGAGCCCCCCTTTTTCCGCTGGAAACATACGGTGGCAGGGTTCTAGTTTGTTTTATGGTTGCTTTTTAATAAAATGTTTTATTCTTCTTCATCCTCTTCCTGTTCCTCTTCTTCTTCTGTATCACCTCGGTCGCTAAAGGTCAGACGCGCATAATCAGAGTTCTGCCTCAACTCAATGCACTCCCGGCGGATTGCACCAAGAGTTATTCTCGTCCCTTTCTTGATTTTCCAACCGTCGGGCATCCTTAGCCGTTTACAAGCCGGCAAGGATCTGAAGCGCAGAGTTGCTTTGTTTGCAACCAGATTGTCGGGCAGTTGAATGTTCTTTAGCAACGGACAAGAAGATATGTCTATGGTTATTTCTTTTAGTGGCGCCGGCCATCTACCGTATTCTTCAATTGGAAAAAGATCCTTCAAGCAGATTTCAGTGAGTTCGCGGCAATCCTTGATTTCCAGCTTGAGGCCGGTAACTCTCCACGCGGGCCTGTCTGTGGCGGCCTGTGTAGGGCTGCTGCTGCAGAGTCCTTGTCGTCGTCGTCTGGCCCCTGTGGCCAGCAGCAGCCTATTCGCACGAGTTAGGCACAGCTAGCGACACTGGTGCTCACACTGTTGAGAGAATGTATTTGTTCCCCTGGACCCGTCAGAGCAAGGCCTGAGGAGGAGGAGTTCGTCAGTGCTACGCGTTTAAGTTTTGCCATCCAGGTGGTCCGACATGCTAAAAGCTCCGGGGGCGGAGCTCAGACTTTTGCTTTAGCTTTGGGCGGGGCCCGCCCTAGGACCCCCACCCCCTCTTTTCTTCTTTCCTCCATCTGAGCCCCCTGAGCCCGGGGGGCTCAAAGAGCAGGGAAAGAGGGGAAGGGAGGGGCGCAAAAGGTACCAAAAAAATATAAACACACAAAACGCCTCCACCAAGACGTCCCCCCCCCCCGGGTGCTGAGTTTTTTAATAAAAACTCAATTTTCAGACAGGCCGTCTGAACTGTGGGTGTATTTTACTTCAAAACCAAGGGCCGGTCCTTGACTAGAAAGCACTGTGCCAAAATAATCACATAAGGGAGAGACTTTGTCCAGCGGGCCGCTAGTTGTTCATCAACGTTTGAGAGGCCTGGCCGGCCAGATACACCTGTCGGCCGACCTTGTGCGCACGACACGGGGAACAGGGAGCCCATCTGTGAGCAGAGAAAAGGGGAGAGGGATGAGGTGGAGGAGGGACTTTTTTGTGGTGCCTCGGGGGTGCCAGGGGGGTCAAGTGGGTTTTGCTCCTAGGAGGTAATATTTGGCTTTATTTATTATATAGTAATAGGGACGTGCCACAATGGCTGAGACCCCATCTCAAAATTGCAACAAGTGCGGCAAGGAAAAGTCGTGCCGTCCCTACAAAATTTTGGAGGAAAAAGAACGAAAAGGAGACAAATTGCTCCAGCATATCCAAGAGCAAATCAAGCAGGAACAAGATAAAGTGCAACTGGCTGACGCGAGATCGAGTTCACGCTTTTATGGCGGCGCGCAGAACGATGACGACATTCATACGCGCCGTCAATTAAATGCTCTGAAAACGAAACACCTACGCTTGCAGCAGATGATTGCGCTGTGGAAAGCGAGGGCTGATCCTATCGGTACAATCCAAGACTTGACTACCAAGATTAATGAGGAAGCAAAACATCAGGCGCAGCAAAATGCACTAGGGCAAAAAATATACTCACAGCACATGCGCGAGAATCCCATGCAGCCTTGGATGGAGAGTGCTGGTATTTCGCCACCACCTCCACCACAGGAATATTATGCTGCGTTGCGAAACGCTGCAACACGTCGAGAGAACACAGAGAGATATACTCTTAAACGCGAGATTCTAAAAGAGATGGAGGCAATACAACTGTAAAGCTTCATCATGTGCAGCTAGAGACTAGTCCGACGCAGCCGCTAGCGAAGAGAGGAGGGGGGTAAGCCTATCCTCACCACCAGGGAAAAACGTTTTGAGCTATTTTGCTCGCCTCATCTGAGAGTCAACTCGTTGGACCATTTAATTTGGATTTGTAAGTTCTAGTCTTCCACGGAGACTCCCGTCAACTTTTCGACCTATCACCAATGCGTTGACCGTTCATTTTCAGCTTTAGTTGTGAGCGCCAATAAAGTATTAAAAGAAAAGAAAAAGATTTTTATTAAGGTTTCAACAAGGTCTTGGACAGCAACAGCAGCGATAGCGCACTGCTGGCAAACTGGTTGGAGCTTCAGCGCCCGTGGTTGCCGAACAAATGGTACCGCGTCATTAAACAACAACCAGCAAGCCCCCCCACAGTGGGGCCACCAGCAGAACCACTATGTGGAGCGGTTGAACAAGCTGCTCTGTTACTTGCCAGCCGCTACTAGCATAAAGCGACTCCGCTACCACCGCCTGAAAAAGCGACGGCGACCGCATTACCAGCAACAGCGCCAAGCCCAACGAGCCGGACTGGAGCAGCAAGCCGAGCTAGAGAGGCAGGCCCTAGAAAAAGAGCGGCAGGAGCTGGAAGCTGGGAGAAAAGTACAGCGAGGTCTGGTTGGACAGATTGGTCAAGCTAGAACTGAAGCTAGAACTGAGCTAGAGAGTAGTGCTTGCTGCCGGGCGGGCTAGTAGGGTGCCTAACGAACGCTTGGATCTTATCCTGGAATTCTGAAGCCCCGACGCTTATACGCTTTTCCAATCGGTGATTGGGTGGGCTGGTTGACCTCAATGGGGGGGCCTAACCCGCACCTCGCTCCAATCGAACGTAGGCCCCCACGCGAGTCGATTACCGCTTATGCGTGGGGTAGAGCATGCTTGCACAGGAACGCGGGTACGCTTACTCCTACTGCCGTCTGAGGCGGCAGTGCCCCAGACAATGCATTTTCTTCAAACCTTCGCTTCTTGTTTTGGCACAGTACTTCCGCTAAGATATTAGTCTGTGCTATGGGCCGCTGCGCTATTCCCCCAAAAAAGTTTTTTATATCCATTCAATTCTGACGACAAAAAAATAAAGACGTGATAGAAGGCGCCGCTCCTTTGTCTCGTCTTGCTTTAAAAAAGGAGCTTTTGATTCGAAAAGAGATTTTCTGTTTCTGCCGGGGGGGGGGGCGCCCCCCCCCACCCCCTTTGTTCTTCTTCCCTTCCACCTGAGCTCCCTGAGCCCGGGGGGCTCAAAGAACAGGGGAGCAGAACCGAAGAAAACTAAAAAGATGCTGCTACTGAGTTCATGCCGGGGGACGCCCCCCCTCCCCACAGACTCTTGGCACCTCCCCCTCCCCGCAGGAAAAGCGGAATGTTTTTCCGGGAAATTGCACAAAAAAACTCTTTACACAGAGCAGTTCTGGACGTAATTCAGCGCGCGCGACACGTCGGGAGGGAAGAGGAGAGGAGTGTGGGGTAGAGGATGAAGTGTCTGCGTGTGTGGCGCACAAGCCAAAAGCTCGACAAAGAGCTCGCTGCGCTTTCGCCTTGGGGGCCCTTCTCGATATGTTTCTGCAATCGGCAGCGGGGTGCGCGCGTGTACCGATTGCAGAAACACATCGACAATCTGCAAACAATTTTATTAAAAACTCGAACAGATGTGGGGCCGGACGACGTGCAGAAAAAAATTCTAAACCAAAAAAGCTAGACAAATATAGTTTACCAGATCGGATCCTCACCGAAAAAAAATTTTGTACACGTCTTTCCCGGGAAAACGCGCAGACCTTGTTTTGAAATTTAGTCCCATGCAAAAGCCGGAAGCTACGTCTTTCGACATTGACGCAACTAGTTTGCATGGCACTAATGTCGTTTGTGCGGAATATCAGGTGAAGGATTCTTGTTTTTAACAAAAAAAATTAGCAAGCTCCGCAAAAGCCGGAATATTCCTCTTCGCTGTCATCATAAATCCTCGCCGGCTGCACCCGGGGGAAAGATTATTTCTGTTAAAAAGTAAGCAAATTTTTTATTCGACTAGGACCACACAGTCACGCAAAGCTAACGCCACCTCTGAATTGCCATCGCCTGTGTCCGGCCCGGCGCTGTACAGGTCCCCCGCCAGCCGCTGCCACGGCGCCGCTGTCGCGGCCGTGGTCTGCCGGTCGTAGTACAGGTACAAGAGAGACAGAGCCGCCCGGCGCGAGGCAACCCCCGGCACACGCCCTCCCTGCAGGTCCAGCAACAGCTGCTGCAAGCGCTCAAACCTGGCCGCCAGCGGCGGGTCGTGCAACACACCGTCCACTTCGAACCAGTGCGGGTTAAAGCGATAATTGGCAGGTCGCGGAAGCTAGGGTTAGCCCCAAGTGCCGTGCTGATCTTGAGCATGCGCCCGAGCTCGCACCGGTACCGCCGGTGCGCAAACTCGTCGTTGCACAACAACACCAAGCAGCGGCGTTCCGCGGGTAGCGACTGGAACCCCAGCAGGTGGAAGTCGGGCCGCGAGCTCACGGCGCCTGCAAAGTGCGGAGTGATTTTTGCATCGCAGTGCTTGTAGAAAATTGCATTAGCAAAGTCGCGGTCGAAGGCCCAGCCCTTGGCCGCGAGGAACTCCGCCAACTGTTGCTCACTTCTAAAGCGCTTCGCAATTCCTTCTTCGGTGTGGCACCGCTGCACGTGATCGTCAAGTACAAGCTCCGTCTTGCAACGCGTCAAGCATTGGAGCAGGCCTTGCCCAGTCTGGAACTTGGTCGTGCTGAACGATGCAAAAGTGCATACGTGCTGCCACTTCTTGCTTTCTCATGTCTCTCTCGTGCTTCTGAGATGCCAGATGTACTGAAGCGGCCCTCGCACTCTGTGCACGCAAACGGCTTCTCGCCCGAGTGGATACGAAGGTGTGTCTTGAGCGAGTTTGCATGCGCAAACGTCTTCTCGCATTCATGGCAGGCGAACGGGCGTTCGCCCGAGTGGATACGCATATGCCTCTTAAGATCGAATGCTTTTATAAATGACATAGCACATTGCTTACAGCGGTATCGCTTCTCACCAGTGTGGATTTTTTGGTGCTGACGAAGCAACTTTCACAGGCCGGGCGGTCCGGCGACCAGTGGCCTGCACGCCATTCCTTGAACACCAGCCGTACTGCTGGAGCATCCGGACTCCCGCCTTTTTTTCCACAAACGGCTCGGCAGTAGCCAGGCGCTGGAGCCACAACCGCGCCGCGGACGAGACTGGTGGGGCGCTGTGTGTGTTGGGCCGCCGGCGCTTCTGGCAGACGCGGTTGTCCATGCTCTGGGCCCACAGATCTAGAGGTTGTGGTGCGTGGGGGGGGGTGGGCTAGCAGCCCAAACCGTTGTGGGGGCCCTCCCGTCGCTCCTCTCACTCTTTTTGGGGTGTGTGTTTCTGCCCCCCTGGGCAGTCGTTCTTAAGGCGCCGCTTGCACCTCAGCAAAAAAGGGGGGGGGGCACCCCCCCCCTCGACAAATGGGGTTGGGGGGGGCAGCACTTTATCCCATTCCCCCCCCCCCCCAAAAAAAAGAAAGGGAGAGCCCAAAAAAGAGGATGGATCTGCGCCGTTTTCTAACTCTCGAAGCTCCGAGCTGTTTACGCACGGAGCGTGACACGCTCGCGCGTCTTATTTGCGATAAAGGAGAAGCCGACAGGCTAGTGACGGTGCAGGAGGCATTTTCAAAACGAGAGCTTTGGCACGACAAACTTGAATGCCCGCAGTGCCAAGGCCCCTGCAAGGTTCTAGTGAGCCAATCCGCCGAAGGACAGATGGGAACCAGCTTCTTTACACACTTAGAAAAAGACGCCCAAGCTCATGACTGGAAGGGGCTTGCACACCCATACTGCTTGGCCTTTATCCAGGCCAAGCTGTCCAAGCTGTCTTTCTCGTGGTCCGCGTGTCGTCGTGCGCTGGCCTGTGCGCAAAGCCAGCATCGTAGCTTCGAAAAATGCAGTGTTCTGCTGCAGAAAACTTTGGGTGCGCTAGCTGCTGGAGGCCCAAATGAGGCCCGACGTGACGGTGCTAAACGAACGTGGCGAAATTGTAGCGTTCATCGAAGTTACGCTTGGTACGCGCAAAATGGTGGAACATTGGATGTCTTTTTACAAATTTCCACACGTGATATGTCTAGAGATCGACTTAAGTCAAACCCCGCGGAAAGACGCCAAGGGGCAGCTGCGGGCGCTGCCCGACGTCAGCTGCTGGCGTCTACGAGTAGAGTGCGCCGCCTGCGCCCAACAACGGCAAGCCACGGAGGAGGCCGCGAGAGTCCAGCAACAAGCGCGAGAAGCCGCACTACAGGCTAGGCTGCTGTTGCGCCAGCAACAGCACATAGCCGCCTTGGCAAAGCGCGACTCGGGTCTGGCATACGAAGCAATGGAGCGAAAACTAGGTTTCGGCCCCTCGGAAGAGCGTGTAAAAAAACCGCTGCTCAACGGAGAACTGCCCTCGTGGCTCACCGATGCAGAGGCTGTCGCAATGCCTGTTCTAACGTACACGCCAGGCATTACAAAACGGGCTCCCAGATCGTCCACATTGGGTGTTACCAAAGCCCGCTGGTGCGGGGGCTGGCGGGGGGCCCGGGCTTCGCTAGCAAAGGGCAAGAGAAGGCAATAAAAACAGACATCTCCGGTGAAACGCTAAGAAGGCGTCTGCAAGTCTTTTACTAAAAAGGGATTACAGTATTTAGTTTTGTACAAGTTACAAAAAGAGTACCCAGGCACTGATACGGTACATATAGGCAGTCGCACACCGGCCGGCCCGCGACCAGCAAAAGGGCAGGTCGCACACGGTCGGTCCGGCGCGGGGGCAAAAGGGCGGTAGAAGGGCATCTCCCAGTGAAAACGAATCAAGAGGCAACCGACTAGTATATACATAAGGAATACGAATATCTCTCACACTTCGATCGCCAAGCCACAGACAGTTACGTGATACGCACGAAACAGTTTAATTTCCGTGCAGCAAAAAAGCATTAGTGTGCAAATCTGCATTCCGTGAAAACGAATCAAAAGCAAACTGACTAGTATATACATAAGGAATACGAAAATCTCTTACACTTCGATCGCCAAGACAAAGACAGTTACGTGATACGTACATACAGCAGTCGCACACCGCCGCCCGCCCAGCAAAAGGCAGTCGCACACGGTCGTCCGGCGCGGGGCAAAAGGCGGTAGAAGGCATTCCTCGTGAAAACGAATCAAGAGGCAACCGACTAGTATATACATAAGGAATACGAATATCTCTCACACTTCGATCGCCAAGCCACAGACAGTTACGTGATACGCACGAAACAGTTTAATTTCCCGTGCTAGCAAACAAAGGCATTAGTGTGGCAAATCCTGGCATCCCCCCGTGAAATGAGTGTGAAGTGACACCTGACTTTGCATGTACATAGGATAATGAGTCTCTTCCCCTAAAATCAAAACGTCAACATATTATTTTTTAATTATATTAGGAGACGGCTCCGAGCCCCAAAATTAGTAAGACTGAACTGCCCAGCTCGCTTGCATGTTTTCATTCACTTAGGAGGCGTCGGCAACAGCGTGCAGCTATCTGCTATATTGTAGGCACTTTGTCCTGCAAATTCCTCTGGTAGCAGCACATAACGAGAATAGTAGACTCCAGTAACGGTCGCAAATCTTCCGTCTTGGCGCTGCGGGTTCTTAGTGATCATAAGTCTGACAGGGAGAAGGACGTTCATGACAGTGCCCAAAGCCCCCCAGACCTGTTTTGTGTTTAGCACCCCCTGTGAACACTTTATGATTTCTGCAGTCTGCCGCTGTATTTGCCACTGTGCGCGTACACAGTCCACCGTGTTATCAAGTTCTCGCAGCACGCGCGTGATGGCTGGCAGGTCCAATGTGCGCGAGTCTAGCACGTTTTCCTCGGGCGTGGAGGAGAGAGCAAGATTTAAATTCAGCACTCCCAGCAACTCATGCGTCGCACGCATCATAGGTAGCTTTATCTTGTGCTGATCCAGCAAAGCAACGTAGGTCTTGCCTGCCCCCCCGCATTCGAGATCACCCACTTGCGTGTGGGTGAAATTGCGCGCAAGCTTCGCCAGGAGGATTCTGCGTTCGAAGTCAGCCGAGGAGGCCAGTGCAACGGTTTGGGGGTCGCACGGCAAGGTGGGGAATGCGGCGGCGTGGGCTCTCACGCGCGCCTCTTCCTTGCTTGCGCGCGCTTGCACGTTCGGAGACTGCCCCCGCAGCCAGTCCGTGTAGCTCTCCGCCTCCTGCCGCGCGCGCTCTCTCTTTTCTGCAGCCTGTTGCATCTCGTCCGCGCGAGCGTCGTCTCCCTCGACACAGGTGGCGATTGCCGCCTCCTCCTCCGCCTCCAGGAGGGGGGAGGCGGCAGCTGCTGAACCTCCCGCTGTACCGTGACGAGGGAGCAAAGGCGCGTGCGCGCCTCCTTTACCAGCTTGCGCTCGGTGCGCAGCGCCAGACGTTCCAACTTTAGGTGTTCTTGTTGGTCGGGGACGGGGGGGTCACCCGGGCGGCTGAAGTCTGGCTTGCGTCTTGGTAGGGGGACCTTAGACCAGTCTACATCCAGACTGTCTGTTTTTAAGCACGTCAGAAAACGGCGCAGCTCAGACAGAGCGCTGTGCTTGGATAGGCTTTTCTCAAGCGTGTTGTAAGCAGCAAGAAAAGCTACCCAAGGGTAGGCCGGCTGCCAACGCGAGATTCCGTCTGGGCCGGGAGGGCCGAGTTGCACCCCTGCGCACCCCACGTCGACTTGATGCGCTCGTTGGCAAGCGAGTGTCCATTCCTGTGAAGTGTTTTGAAAATCCTGGATGGACTGCAGTGAGAGAGGCGCGTAGCGCTTTACGCCGAGCTTGACCGGCCGAGCGACCCAGAGGTGCCATTCTCTCTTGCGCAGAAACCTCGTTCGTCCAAGCATCTGCATATATTCCCTCACGCATATGTTCTGGTTATCCAAGTAACAAAATGCAGCGTCAAAGTATTCGCGGGCAAAGTCTAGGCCTACGGTTAGAATAGAGGTAAAGATTAACACGTCAATCTTCCCCCACTCGGAAGAGAGTTGCTCTGGGCTGCACAAGAAGTCATCCGCACGTTCGGAGCCGCGGTGGTACAAAAGGACGCGAATGTTGGGAAATTTCTGCTCCAGCTCTTGTTTGAGCAAGAGGCCGTCTTTGTGTACCCACCGCAATGAGGACGCGTCTACGACGGTAGTTTGATCCAGGGCGGTGTTCGTCGGCCTGACCTTGCTCCCTTTCCCGTAGGATGAGGTCGAGTGCGCGGTTGATGCTTTGGGCGTTGCGATGAATGAACGCCTTGTACAGACTGTGCTCGGAGTGTTCGTTCACGCACACAGGTAAGGCAGCCGCTATCTCCTCTTCAGATGCAGCTGACATGTCTTGGCAGGCCCCCCGTAGGGCCTCTGCTTGCGTGAGCGGCGACCGCAGAATGGCCCCAAGAACTTCGCGCGTCCTTGCGGTCAGGAACGCGTCCAGAGCTAGCACAAGTCCCGCTTCCTTAATCAAGCGCTGGAAGACAATGATGTTCATCTGTGCTGTCGCCGAATCCATTAACCCCGAGGTCACGCAGCTCAGCGTGCTCTCAACCTCGTCTAGGATCACGAGGTCAAATGGCTGGGCGTTGGCCAGCTTGTGGATCGACTCGTACTGGTAGACCACGCAGTCGGGATCTATAGCTGACTCGCCAGCTCGCGTGGCGAGCTTGCGCTTTTTTGCTTCATCGTCTGTGTAGATTTCAAAAGTAATACCGCAGGTAGCCAGCTCGGTTCGCAGGCGTCGGTAAACTTGATGGTCAAAGGTCCTACGCGGTCCAATCACAGCAATGCGAATGGGACCGTCGACAGCCGCCCCTCTGTCCTGCCTGCGCTTTGCGATCAGTGTGCGGAGAGCTTGCTGCAGCGCCGGTTTCATGTCACACGCAGAATGGCCTGCGGCAACTCGTGAGATGTCGGTGAACATCTGAGTCTTACCCGTCCCCATCCCGCTAGCGATGCTGACTGCGCGCGCGTGTTCACCGATTTCGGGGTGCGCACAGTAGCGTTTGTTGTACTTTTGTATTTGAAGACTCCCCCCCGGTCTGCTGGGGTCGTCGAGCTGGAAGTCGGCTCCGGGCGGACGACCGTTGTGAACGTCAAGCAGCAGTAAAAAACGAGGTGTCTGGGTTTGTGCGCAGAGCTTGGCGCACTGCGCCTGGGCGGATGAGGTCTCGGCCCGCTGCTGCGGGCCGGAGGGAGAGGCAGCAGCAGGCTGCGCCCCCGAGTCCGAGTTAGAGTCCGAAGACTCGGACTCTGAGTCCTCGTCCGAGTCTGTGCTCGAGCTTAGTACCAGACGTCTGCGCCTGGTTGCTCTGCTAGGGCGCTTGGTTTTGCGCTCCCCTGTGACGCGGCGGCTGCGTGCCGTCGCTTTGTTACATCTGGGGCACGCATCGATCCACGCACGGGATGCTTGGTCGACCACAATGCGCAAAGTGCGCTTACGGCAGGTCGCGCAAGGCACGGTAAATTCATCCTGGCGGTGCAGGTGTTGTTGCGGTCTGGCGGCAGAGGTTTCGCAGCGGGCCTCGAGTGCAGCAGGTCCCCCGGATTCTGCCCCCGAAGCTTCTTCCGCATCTTCCTCTTCTTCTTCTTCTGTGCTGGCGGATTCAGATCCAGAGCCGGGTGGGCCGTCTTCTCCTCTTCCGCGCGCTGTTCTTGTGTTTGAAATTTGTGTGTGTTCCAGCGCTTGCCAGCACTTGGCGGGCCAGCGTTGCGCGCGCAGATGTTGTTGAATACGCGTGTACAGGCGCGATCGCAAGTGCGGCAGGAGTTTGCTTTCTATCTCCTCTAGCTCCTCCCCTGTGAGTTCTCTGGCGTTGTCGTCTTCGGGAGCCCCGTCGAAGTGGGCTTCGCCCTCGGCTTCGGGCTGGGCAGAGGTCAGCAGGTTGCCAAGGTACACCGTTTTCCGCTGCTGGTCTGTCTGACAGGAACCCGCGAGGCAGTTGTAGTAAAGGGCGCCGCGGGCGCCGACAAAGATTTGGCAGCGGTTGTGATCGTGAAAAATTGGCTCACTATTTCCGGTCCTACTCGCTGCCGCCGAGGTGGCGGCAGGGCCTACAGCAAGCTCTCCGTGTTGCTGGTGCTGATTGCTGGTCCTTCTACGGGCCTCTTGCGCGAGACAGAGCCTGCGCTTGCCACGCGTTGGCGTGGCCAGGAACGAGCAGCGAGTTTGGCCTGTGCTGTCCGTGGAGTGGTGGAAGGTGACCTTGCTGGAGAGGTCCCCGTGTACACGGAGTAGCAGAGTAATTTTGGGGATTATGATGGCAGCTAGGCTACGGACGAGCGCGGGTGGCGGGTCGACCCAGTTGGCGGCCAGTCCCCCGCAGCTACAGCCTGCGTGCGGGCAGGTACTGGGTTTTTCCTGCTGGCTCTGTCCGGGGGGCATGCTGCCCCCCGTGCCCCCCTGCCCTCCATCTCGCGGCAGCGGGCTGGAGGGCATGCTGCCCCCCGTGCCCCCCTGCCTTCCAGCCCGCGGCAGCGGGGTGGGGGACCAAAGCAGCCAGCCCTCGGGTTGTGGGGCGTGGCTTGGGCAGTTTTCAATGAAGGTATTGTAGCTGGGGAGGGCAAGGCGCCGCCCCTGTTCAACGTCGGTGAGTTTCTGTGAGCCTGGCACGCGCCAAGCTCTGTTTTTGGTGTAGACGCTCCTGTCGAGGATGCAGCAACTGATGGTCTTGGGGTGGTCAAAGCGTGCGTCCTTGTTGTCATAGAAAAGTAGTGAGGAGTGGGACAGCCAGGAAGCAAAATTTTCAGGACGAACGTGCCGGCGTCTTGAATGTTTCCAAACCAGAGTTGAGGCATGGAAACATGGAACGAGTTTTTAAACCAGCCCCCCTCGACCCCTCGACTAAAGTCGTGGATGCACAGAGGCCAGTCGGGCTGGGCCCCGCTCTGAGGCTGTGGCAGGGCTAGCAGCACTGCCTGACGCAAGGCCTCGAGTCTGGCATGGGCGTCTGGGTCGGGGCCGGACTGGGAGTACCATTCAATGTCAGCAAAAAAACACAAAGGTCCGCGAAGTAAGACAAAGACTGTTCGTTCCTCGGGGAACAGCTGGGTGTAGACATGGTGGTAGAAATCTTGGGCCGAAGCATCGGAGCCGAACAAATGGCGCTCCACGTTGCCCTTCTGCAGAAACTTGTAGAAGAATGTGTGACCTTGCTGCTCTCCCGCTGCAATGCTGGCCTCCTGTGGCGCGCTGCCTTCGCCGCCGGACTCAAACAGAATGCGCCGACGGTCTGCTAAGTCCAACTTTACTTTTTTGGGCTGGGGCCCAGCCCGGAGCTGCAGCCCCTGTGTCTCCCGCAGCCCCATCCCTGCCGGTCGGCGCGCCAGCGCCTGTCTGTTGTTCAGACAAGCGCGTTTGGGTGCGGGGAGCATCAAGCAGAGAGAGAGAGAGAGAGAGAGAGAGAGAGAGAGAGAGCTTAGGGCGCAGCCCTAAGCAAGCGCGCCGAAAACCTCTCCTGCTGTGGACTTATAGTATTAGAGATAATATCAAGCGGGGCTAGTCCCCAGTGAGGCGGGGGGGGGGGCGGGGGGGGAGGGAGAGAGAGAAGGGACAGCGGGGGGGGAGGGAAGAGAAAGGGGGGGGGAAGGGGAGAAGACGAGGATGGGGGGGGCGCCCCCCCCTCTCTCCCCGGAGGAGGCACCCCCCCCCCCCCATTTGGCAGCCTTTGGGCGGGACGCCGTGCAATTTTTGTACTGTTTTTATTATTATTTTTTCGGCGCAGCCAGCAGGGGGGCAAAAAGGAGAAGAGACAGCAAATGAGCAAGAGCAAGGCATTGTCCAAGGCGGGCTTGAGGCGGCAACAAGATAAATTGTTTGATTTTATGACAGAGTACGTGCAATCGCACCCGGACTTTATGGACGCGCTGGCCCGTGAGTCTTGCCGGCGCTGGCAACAGTCGCGCGAGCGCGGGGCGTGGGTGTGGATGCGCAATGTACAGCCACATCGGAGAGGTGAGCGGCAGCCGGTGCTGTTTATGGAGGTAGCGGGGCTGGCCAAGGCGTGCCTCGATGGCGAAGGTGACGAAGCACTGCATTTGGCTACGGAGTTGGATCCGGGGAAGGGGCTGTTTTGCCTTGTGCTGATGGCGTCAGATAAATTAGGGCGTGTGTCCCCCATCCAGCAAGCGTTGGCGTGTGCAGGGCAGGTGCAAGCAGAGCGCAAGCAGAGCGAGTCCGAGGCGGGAGCGTGCAGCTTCACGCTGGTGGAGCCTGACGTGGGCGCCGTCGTGACGGCGCCGGGTTGCGCGGGTTGCGGAGGCGGGGAAGCGCGCGCCCCCCTGCGTCTGCGGTTGCGGGGGCGGGCAAGGAGGGCAAGAAGGGCGGGCGGCGCGACGAAGCTAATTGGGCACCCCTTGCTCGTCGGCAGCTGTGCTGCTGGGCCCGGCACTTTTTAGGGCACGTTTCGCTGCTGGCGTTTCTTTTCCATGAGTCCCGTCGGGCTTGGTTGACAAAGGGGGTGCGCGGCGCGTGGTTCGTGCAGCGGCGGTGTGCGCTCCGCGGGGTGGGCCCAGTGTCGACATGCCCGGCAGACCCCGCGGAGCTGGTATTTCTAGACGAGGCGAAACTGAAACTGATGGAGTACCGACGAGTTTTGCAAAGCGTGCGTCGCTACGAACCCGAGAGTGCGGTCGTAATTTTGCTCGGGGTCCAGAAACCATACCCGAGCGCGGGGGACGTGAACGCCGCAGGCGACGACGCGGTGCTGTTTACGCAAACGACGCAGTTTATGCCTCCTCCCCCTGACACCCCCGCGGGGGGTACGCAGAGCCGCTGGGACTCAGACAGTGGTTGCTGCAGCGTGCAGCTGCAGCAAGGGGCGAGCGGCCACTGCTGCTGCGGGGAGTACCGCATGCAGGCCCAAGGGCTGGAGAGCGAAGCGTGCCTTGCAGTGTGTGCTGTGGAAGGGTGTGCTGGCGTGGGGCAAAAATGCGCGCGTTGCCTCGTGAAGGTCTATTGTGGGGTTGAGCACCAGCGAAGCGATTGGTCGATTCACAAGCACGAGTGTCGCCTTCTAGCCGCAAGCCGTGGCGCGCCCGCGCCGTTGGGGCAGCACTCTGCAGCAGCCCGACGACGACGTCTGGCTGCTGCGAGCCCTGCTTGATGCTCTCTCTCTCTCTCTCTCTCTCTAACTGCGGGCGAGCAAAAGATGCATGGTTTTGCGGCCAAGGGGGCGCTGGTGTCGTTTTTACCGGGAATATAAGGTGGCGGGATTCTAGATTTTAGCTAAAATTTAGCTTTGCTAAAAAATTTAGATTTGCAAAAAATTTTAGCAAAATTTCCCGCAAAAGCGAGCCCCTTTTTCCGCTGGAAATATACGGTGGCAGGATTCTAGTTTGTTTTATGGCTGCTTTTTAATAAAATGTTTTATTCTTCTTCTTCCTCTTCCTGTTCCTCTCCTTCTTCTGTATCACCTCGGTCGCTAAAGGTCAGACGCGCATAGTCAGAGTTCTGCCCCAACTCAATGCACTCCCGGCGGATTGCACCAAGAGTTATTCTCGTCCTTTTCTTGATTTTCCAACCGTCGGGCATCCTTAGCCGTTTACAAGCCGGCAAGGATCTGAAGCGCAGAGTTGCTTTGTTTGCAACCAGATTGTCGGGCAGTTGGATGTTCTCTAGCAACGGGCAAGAAGATATGTCTATGGTTATTTCTTTTAGCGGCGCCGGCCACATACAGTATTCGCTAATGGGAAAAAGATCTTTCAAGCGGACTTCTCTGAGTTTGGGGCAACTCTTGATTTTCAGCTTGAGACCCGGCAACTCTCCACGCGGGCCAGTCTGTGGCGGCCTGTGCAGGGCTGCTGCTGCAGAGTCCTTGTCGTCGTCGTCTGGCCCCTGTGGCCAGCAGCAGCCTATTCGCACGAGTTGGGCACAGCTAGCGACACTGATGCTCACACTGTTGAGAGCATGTATTTGTTCCCCTGGATCGAGATACCACGACCGAAGAATCGCGGAGAGACTGAGTTTGCCCAGGCTTATTCGTGCCAGCTGTGAACAATTGCTAACATCGACTGTGTAGCAGCCCTTTATCTGGCAGCCAGCGGGCAGCAAGAGCGAG
Organism: Paulinella micropora; assembly: GCA_019918135.1. Taxonomy (NCBI): domain Eukaryota; phylum Cercozoa; class Imbricatea; order Euglyphida; family Paulinellidae; genus Paulinella; species Paulinella micropora. The sequence goes on along the minus strand of WBZZ01003735.1, from coordinate 18,876 downwards.
CGGAGACTTTCCAGACCCTGGGCTTGCATAAACAGTCCTCTGGATTGTAGCTCGGTTGGCAACTCGATATCTTCGAGCTGCGTACACTTGCAGAATTTTACCTTGTACAGACCCTTCAGAGCAAGGCCTGAGGAGGAGGAGTTCGTCAGTGCTACGCGTTTAAGCTTTTCCAACTGTTCAAAGGTTACCGAAACATCCCCCATCTGTTGCGGGCCGAGATTCAGTCGCGTTTCCTCCACGCCACCCCCCTCAACACTTAGAACAAGGTCGCTCAAGGGCACCTCTTGCCTGATGCAAGGCTCGATGCAAAGTTCTTTTGCGCCGCACTCGTGCACATAAACATACGCCTTGCCTCCTCCCCCCACAGCAACATGCAACTTCCTCCTCGCGGAGCCCGAGCCGTTCACCTCCAGCCACATGCTCGTGTTGTCCACGCCGTCCCGTGGGGGCGGCGTGGATACCTCCACACGCTGCAGCCTCTTGCAATCCTCGAGCCTCAGATTTAGGTACCCGCCGGGCGCGCTCTGCCTCAGGGTGAAAACAAACGTCTTGAGCTGGCGGCAGCCATACACACACACCGCAGAAGTCCCCCGGAGTCTGGTCCGCAGCAAGCGAAGGTGCCTCACCCTGCACGCACGCTGTAGCGTAAAAGGGCCATAATCCCGATCGAACGACATTGTTAGGTTGTGCAGACACAGATGCCTTATGGACAGATTGGACCTGGCCTCAAAAGGGAAACTTTCCTCGGTCAGCATCGCTGAGCCGGCAGTAACCCGCGCTGAGCCTACCGACAAAACAAGCCTTTCCAGTTCCCCGTCCTCGCGGCCTCGGATGAGCTCGACCGCCTTCTGCAAAGACTCCCAGTACATTTCACGGGTCAAACCGTCGAAGTTCGGCCCTGGGCGCCACAAGTCTGTAAACACGATGTTAGTCACAGCGTCCTTGCTTTCTTGTCGCACGGCTCTTGCAATCTCCTCCAGCTCTTGCTCTTCTTCTTCCGCGGCGCGAGCTGGGGGCTCTCCCTCCTTCACCTCACGCTCTTCTTCCGCGGCGCGTACCTTAGCCGCGCAAATGCGCGCCAGAAGCTCATTGGCCCCCCGCCAACCACTGGTTGGAGGTATTCCCCGAGCCAGGTACGACGACCGACGCCTCTGAGAACAGTGTTTTCTTCGAACCCAAGAAACCCCCTAATCAAGCGGGTGCTGTCTGCACAAGGCAGCACCGTTTGTGCAGACTGTGCCATCGTCCCGACGGCGTGCTGGCTGGCTCCACTACTGTTCCTATCTCTTGCTATTAATACACTGCCTAGCAACGGCAAAAAACAAACAGAAGGATGGGGAGGGGGAGGGCGAGGGAAGGAGAAGGGGAGAGGAGAGGGGGTGGGGGGGGGGGCAGAATTTGCCTTCTCTAGGGAGGGGGGGGGAGCTGCTTCAATGAAAAAAAATCAAAGAGCCTTTTTTCCTTAAAACTACACATACAAATGGCAGAACGCGACCGGCGGGGGGGCGCGCAGGGCACGAAACAGTCTGAGGAAAAGTACGACGTCTTTTCCCTCACAGTCGAATTGTACCGAGTCAAAGAACCGTTACAATGGCAGGACACTTCACTCTACAAGGATGTGCCCGAATCAGCCTCGGATGGAGGAAGTAGTAAACAAGTTTATTACGTGCTTAAAAAAAGCCAGAAAGCAGATCATCTCCACTTGTGTTTGGGGGACTTCTGCTCTGATTATCAGTCTGAGTCTGAGTCTAAATTCAAGCATGCCCCGGCCATTACTGGCCGGTATTTTTGGCAATCGCATGCCTGCCCTTCTCGGCAGGTCTGGCGAGGCTGTCTAAAACTTTACAAGAGGATTGGTTTCTCTGCACAGGTTCATGGCAGTCTATACCAACAAACTCTCGAATTGCGACCCACCCTAAATCAAACCCAAAGCTCGCCAGAGGGTACGCGCCCTGCAGTGGAGGTCTGTGCGGTTCTGACCCAGATTTTTGCGACGGAGGGCTCTCCAGCAAAAACACTGGAAAATCCTGCTACTACAAATACAGGATCGGAATGGATACCAATGACTATCAAAGGACTCAACCAGCACGACCGAAGCGGCCGCGCCCAAGACGCCCGTCTGACAATCAAGCTGTACGGCGCGGATGAGAAGGATTTCGACAGTATACAGGGGTTAAAGCTAGGGCAAGAACAACCGGTCAGGTATCGTCCCCTAAACTACGTGCTTACCCGGTCGAGCGAGGGGGCCGACGCGACGGGCGTGATGACGATGCGTGTTGTTCTCCCGATTTTGGTTAAGAATGGTAAAGAATCCTATTTTGAGTTTGCACCCCTGGATTTCGAGGTCACACAGCAAGAGCGGAATTGCGTGCCTAATAAAGTGGCGCTAGGTCTGGCAAGTTATATACAGGCAGCCTTTGGTATAAACGCGGCTAACCGTGAGTTTATCGTTGAACTGCAGCCTAAATTGAAGCAAAGAACCAAGCATCGCGAGCCCGCCCCGGTCGACACCGTAGAGACGTGGTTCCGCGCTAGGGGTGCGCTCCGGACAATCCTTAATCCACAACCAACCCGCGCCAGCACTGAATAATTTCATTAAAATCCTGCGCCAATTCATTGTTATTAATCTCAGTTTAATTTTTTTTAATCGATCCAAATTTACATGTTTACGAAAGGCAGTCAAACTTCCCCCCCCCCTCCCCCTCCCCCTTTCAGAAATTTCCCCCCCCCATGTCGTGCGCACAGAGTCGGCCAGGCCGAGGCGGAGCCGGGCCGGGGCACAGTCGCTAGCGTGGCTACGTTTTCGTGTTCGTAGCACGCTTCACACGCGGCGCGGTCATCTGTGACTTGCCCGACCCTCCACTCTCGGAAGACGAGCTTGTGTTCCTCCACGACCTTGAAAGCTGCACCAAAACGCTGCAACATCTTGATGCCCGCCCTTTGCTCTACGTAGGGCTCCGCCTCGGCTAGACGTTTGAACCACAGTGCAATGGCTGGCGAGGCCTGCCGCGCCGGGTGCTTCCCCCCCTCCCCAGCTGTGTCGCCTTGATGATGGCGCAAACGACGCCTTTTCCTGCGACGCGCGCGCCTGCCGCGCCTGTACTCGCGCTTTCTTTCAACCCTGCGCGCGTGCAGCGCACACAGCCTAAAGTGTCCATCGTCATCGGCCCACGGTTCCGCCTCCGCGAGGCTCGCGCACTCGCCGAGGGTAAAACAGCGTTCGCAGGCGGGAAGCCACTCTGGCCCAAACTGAGACGGGCTGAGCAAGCTCAAGCTCAGCCGGCCTTTCGCTTGTAAGCACAGCCTTGCGCCCGAGGGGGGCAAGGGGGCCGTAATGCCCTCTGCTCCGTACCTGCTCTTGAAAAGGCGGGCCGCACTAGATTCGCCGGCGGGCTCCGCCTGCGAACTCATCTCGCTGTGTTTTGTGAGAGAAACGAGGGTACACAAGGAAAAATAAAAAGTCTTTTTTAATTTTAAAGAAAAGATGATAATAAACTTGTCGGCCCGCGCCCCCCCCCTTCGTCGGCTCCCCTGTCTTATGCTCTGTTGACATTTTGCCAGCCGTTCCAGTGATTCGGCTGTCAGGACGCGTGTCGCGGGATCGGGGCTGGTGTATCGCTTGATGATGCCAACCAGGTCTTAAACGCTCTGTGCCCATCAAGCTCATCGGCGTGCAGCAGGGCGGCTTGGACAAAGGCGGTGGCTAACGGGCTGACTACCAACTGAACTCACAGGCGAAGGATTGGTGTTGGCAAATAAGTCGGCACCAGTCGCGGAGGGCGAGAAGTCTGGAGAGGCGCTTGTCAAGGAGTTCGGAGAGGCTGCTAGAAGTGAGGGTGAGCGCCGGGAGGTTTCTGCGGCGGCGCTGAGTGGCGATGCCGGTGAGGATGCGGGCTAGCGAACGAGAGCCGGACGACAAGTTTGCTATTCCAGAGGGGCCTGTGGCAAGGAGCAACGAGGTGAGGGCGGGGAAGCCCTTGCGGAGGACCCTTTCCCAGTCGCGGAGGGCACGGGGGTTAGTGATGGTGGAGAAGGGCGGGATTTGTAACCGGAGTGTCTGCAAAAGGTGGCTGCGCGCGAGCATACGGAGAGCCCGCCTCCTCCCGGGCTGGGGGCCAGCACGCCCCTGAGGTTAAGTTCTTGCAAGTAGGGCAGTGCGAGGAGCGGCAGCAAGAAGTCGGAGTCTAGTTCCGAGCCGCAGTGCAGGGAGAGCCTGGCTAGGTTGGGCGCGAGGAGGCTTGGGTCGTCTTGCGCGCTGATTCTCCCGGTCGGCGGGATTATAAGGCCGAGCGACCGCAAGTCCGTGTGGGGGGCGAGAAGCCGCAGGCCGGACACGAACGTGTAGGGGTCGTCGCGCTGGGCGGGAAGGCGCACTGCTAGGTGAGCCAGCTGTGGGGCCGTCAGTCGGGGCGCGGCGCCGGGGCGCAGCTGTTCCAGGTCCAGGTCCAGCACTAGTCTGGTAAGGTTGGGGCACTTGGCGAGCGCCGCTAGCAGCTCCGGGGAGCGTGGTTCATGCCCCCCGTGGCAGGAGAGCTCAACTGTTTGGAGCGAGGCGGCTGCGACCTGCAGTATCAGCAGGACAGCGTCCCACAGCTTGGGCGAATAGCTGCGGCAGTTGTAAACCTTGAGGCACTCGAGCCCTGGACAGTCGGGGCGCCAAGTCTCGGGCAAGGACAGGAGCGCGCAACCTTTCAATTCTAGACGTCTCAGCTGTGGCGAGCCGCGCAACAGCTGCGGGGGCGTGTCCTCGTAGTTCCGCAAGACTAAGGTAGACAGCGCGGGGTGCGTCACCCAGAAGTCCACTGGCTCCCACTGACATTCATCGCAGCCGAGGCACGGGTGGAAGGTGTCGGTGGGTTGGAGCAGCGCCTGTTGGCTGTACAGCGTCAGCTCGCGCAGGGTCGTAGGCAGCATGCGGAGCCAAGCGGGCGCGGGCTCCTGCTTGTGCAGCAGGTCCAGACTCTGCAGCTGGCCGGCTGAGGCCAGCACCCCCTTCAGCCGCGCGGAGCCGCTTGCGGTAAAAGGGTCCGCTTTCAACCGCAGGTGTGTCGCCCGGGGGGCTAGCAGCCTTAGCAGCAGGCTTGTGCTCCTGTTCGCCAGTTCTCCCGTGAAATCAAAGCGACCGTGACGCCGCAGCCTCGGCAGGAGCCTGGTCCGGAACAGCTGCGCCAACTCCTCAGCGGCCCCGTTTGCCATACCGTCCACACAGATTGAAAGCCACTCCCCAGGCTCTAGCCCGACGCACAGCAGGCCGTCACCTTCGCGGAAAGCCGGCAGCGCACGCAGCAAGCGCAGCAGGCGCTCTCCCACTGTTCCGCGAGGGCTTTTCAAAACGGCCCAGTCGCGCGGGCGCACCGGCCTGCTGCACTCCGCGTCATTCCTGCACAGCGCCTGCACCAGCTCGCCCAACAAGCGCGAGGCCGCTGCCTTTGCCACTGTCCTGGCCGCCTCGCGACAAGTCAGCCCCAGCGCCAACGCACCCGCCGGCTCCAGCTCCGCCAACATTGCCCCGATCAAATCCCAACGCTGGTGCGGGCTGGAGGGCTGCTGCAGAGTTTGGGCTCGGCCGGCCCTGTGCTTTTTTGGCCGATGCGAGCTGGAAGGGGAGCTTGCTGTTTCTCGGAGGCGTTTTTTGCCCATGTCCTAGAACCAAGCTTTTTCTTTCCTCTTTGTTTTGGTCTTTTGTCTCCCCCTCTGTCTCTCTTTTTGTCAGCGCCTTTGCGTGCTCTTATAGCGGGGCACTCCCCCCCTCTCCCCTCTGCTCCTCTCCCGCTTAAAGACAATGGACGGAAGAGGAGGGGGGGGGGGAAGGGAGGGGGGGGGGAAAGTGGCAAGCAAGAAAGAGAGGTAAAAAAGGAACAAATCTTTCTCTTTTTTTTATTAAAAACATTTTTTAGCGGGCTGTATTGTTCTCTGAGTGAGCCTTCCAGCCCGAGTTAGTGGGCTGGGTGGATAGCGTCAAAGATAGTCTGGACATGTCGGTCGCGCGTAGTAGTATCTGCCCAGCTCGCTGGTGCACGCGGGTCTTGAGGGTGGCGTAGTTGCCAGTACCTGATTGCAAGCAAGGCTAGTCTAAAGCGGAGCTTTAGCTGCGGCTCGGCCAGCGGCAGCGAGCTGGTGAAATGTCCCAGCTTTCGACAGGTTTTGATAATTTGCTTAGCCTCGGGCGGCCCGGGCAGACCGGAAGCCTTGGCTGCGATTAGTTGCTGCAGGCCTTGTAACGTCTCGGGCAACTGCGTGTGGGGTTTCTTCAGAGTCGACGGCGAAAATAGCAGCGCCGCCCTTATGTCCTCTTTATGTGACTCGTTTGCTTGTTGGCTGGAGCTCCGGCTGGCCGCGTAATAGAGCAACCAAGGCGCCACCGCGTCTCGCACTCTACGCAATTTGCCGCGCTTTGCGGGGTCAGCCTGCAACGACACGTGCAGCAGGGTCAGCAGTTCCATAATTCCCTCGCTAAGCGGTTGCTCATCCAGCCCGCGAGCCCACTGTTGAAGATTCTGGGACAGATTTCGGGGCTGGTCTGGTGGCGGTGCCCCCTGCGCAAGAGGCGCGGGCGGTCCCCCCTGCGCAGCAGCATTAGCCACCTCGCCAGTGTCCAGCACGGGCGTGGCAGGGGGGGTCGCCTCATCCTCCTCGCCAGCCACAAGTGCCCCCTTAATTTCTTCGAGCATTGCACCGGCCCTAGACAAAACCTCGCTAAGCCTGTACAGTGTCAGTGGACAGCCGTCGTGCGCATCAGGCTCGGAAGGAGCCACGGCCTCCCCCGCCGCCCCAGCGCCAGAGCTCTCGGTCCTTTCTAGCAAGACTGTGCCTATTCTAAAACACACTCTCTTTCTGACTCGGCCGCAGCTTAAACACACCTTGCCCACAACATGCTGCTGCAGGCACCGTGTTTCTTGTACTCTTTTTAAACAACCAGACTTTGCCTGAGGCTTGTGTTCGGACATAGACGGCTTACGCCCCCCCCTCCCCTGCACTTTCGCGCAGGCCTTTCCCTTTTTAAAGTTTTTGTTTTTAATAGATGATAATAGGTTCCATGCAAGCTCTGCAGGGTACGACCTACAGGGCAAAGGGGGGGGGCGCCCCCCCCCCCTCTCTCGTTTGCTCTCTCTTGATCGAGGAGCGACCACTACCGCAAAAAGCGGTCCTTCACGAGCGGCGCAATGAAAAACACGGAGAGCTGCGTCCAGCCCCCACAGCAAATACGGGCGATGCCCTGAACTAGAGCATAGCAGTCCGTCACCTGTAGTTCTACAAAGCGTTTGGCACAGAAAATGAGAACATCCAGTATACAGTGTTTATCCAGAGCCTCGTCCAAGCACAGACAAGCGAGCGGCCGCCAAAAGTCCCGGCTTTGTGCCGCTTCTTTGTCGTGGTCGCCCCAGACGTGCTGTTGCAGCATAGTGCGGAGCCAAGTCTTACAGTCGGGCGGGGCTCTGTTGGCAAACTCCGCGGCCACGTATTCTTTCAATTTGTTAAGATAGGCTTCCCAGCCGCACTCTAAAGCGTCTACTGCATACACGGTCCAGAAGTGCCAGCCACCCCGCGGCAGGATCTCTAGGTGCAGCACGTCCCAGGCGTGGGCGAAGCGAGCGGCCCCGCCCGGGCCCTGCCAGCCCGGAAGGTACCAAAGCGCTCGGGGAAGTTTCCCTCTACAAGTAGAGAGAAAGTACAGCAGCGCCGCATCCGCTACGGCTTGGCACGGATACTTCACGCGGCACATAGTCGAATCCTCCAGGTCGGTCAACACTACCTTTTGCACCAGAAGACCTGCGCCGCCGATGCTTTGCTTTAATTTTAAAAGGACGTTGTTTGGCTTCTGGTCGAAAGGGAAGATGCCACTCGTAATGACCAGACGTTCCAAACATGCCGCCACCGGGGCTAAAACCTTGAAGGCAAACGTCTCCACCGACACCGAGCTTTCCACCAGGCTCAGGTCGCAGTTGAAGGCCTCCAAGTGAAGCAGCACCAGACAATGCCCCCCGGGGAGCATGCTGTCCGGGCCGCTTGCGCGGACTGCAGAGCCGGCGGCTGTCTTGCATGTACAGCCCCTGTCTTGGAGCAAAAGCCTCACCGCGCCGCCCACTGTCCCAGGTCGGGGACTGCAAGGGAGAGCAACAGGGCGCTTCCCCTTACAGCGCGCTACTGCGGACAGGGACTCGGCCCAGGAGGCGGCGGCGCGGGCATCGAGCACCTGGACCAGGTAGAGGTTAGGACCGATCCCTAGTTTGTGTAGCCTGCGATACCCTATTTCCTCCAGGCCCTGGCAATCCCCCGTCAGCTTTAGCACGCGTCCATTGTTTTGTTTAAAAACAAAGCCAAAGGTGCCCTGACCAATCAGTGGTAAACCTTCGATAACGTCAAGGATTCCCCTAGTGCTTTGTTCGTCTTGGTACACCGTCCGGGCGGGAGGTTGCATTGGAGGGAAGGAAGGACGGAAGGAAGGACTCGGCGGATTTTTTTATTTTTTATTAATCAGACATTACAGCTAGTCAGGGGGGGGGGGAAAGAGAGGGAGGGTGGGGAGAGGGGAGAAAAAAAGGGCCCCCCTCCCCCCGTTCACCCCAAGGGGGGGGGAGGGACGGAGGGAGAGGCGGGGAACAAAAGCTCCTCAGCGACGCGAACGAATTGGGTGAGCAGAGCACGGCGGTGTTGGGGGTTGCGGTAATGTGTGCGGCAGAGATAGCAGGTGACGTAGGGTAGGTAACCGTCGGGCTTGCCCCAAATAAAGTCTTCTTTTACTTTCTCGCCCTGCGGGATGAGCACTTCTCCTTTCTCCCAATAGTTGAGTAACGAATCGAACATGGAGGGCTTTTGATCGAGCTTGGGGGTTGAAGGCTGCAAGAACAGGTGCTGCACGGGGTACTCCCCTGCCAGGTAGGAGGCGGGCAACAGCATTGTTTCCTGGCAGTCGGCCACCAGGCACCGAGCTACAGAGAGCCCCGACAGGTAGAGCGAAGCGTACTGGTCCGATTGCTGCTTCAGGTTGCTGAAGAGGTCCTGGCTCATCACGTCGCGGCACGCCTTGCGCAGCGAGACAAACGGCGCCCCTAATGCTAACTCGTACTGGCGCAGCCAACCCATCGCCTGTTGGGCGTGTTCAGGCTCAGGCTGAACGGCTGCGCCCACGCCCACGCCCACGCCAGCCAGCTTGCGGTACCAGTGGTGCCTCCTCTCAGCTAGGGGCAGGGCCTCCGGACCGGGGACTGGCATCACGGGCTTAGCTTTCCAGTCCCGGGGCTCTGCGGCCCCGGAGCTGGAGGCAAAGGGCGAGGCCGCATCCGGACCCTTTTCTTCTCTCTTGGCCTCCCGCCAAGAGAAAAGGGTCGGGAGGTTTTCCGGCGGGTAGGGCGCTCCGTTGTAGAAAAGCTCCAGCTGGCAAGCGTGCGCTAGCGGCACGTGTTGCGTGTTCCAGGGCTGGGCCCCGTCCCTGGCGCCCCTTAAGTTTGCGCGCGTGGGTGAGGCATAACAGCGCGTGGCGTACGCGGCCAGATCCCTAATCGCACATGTGTGTTTTGCGTTCTGGGGCAGTTCCGCCTTGGCGAGCTCGCAATACTGCGACCCGTACTGCTTGTCCTGAAACCATTTAGCAAACGCCCGCCATGACTCCCTCATTCCGTTACCTTTGACAGTATGCTTGACCTGTTCGTGCAGCGCCGTGTAGTGCAGCCGCAAGCCATACACAGCGGGTCCTCGAGGTGCCCCCCCAAGCGCCTGAATTGTGACAGAAAAACTTTCACGACCTCATGCTCTTCGTCGCTTGCGGGCGGGGCGTGCTTTCTTTTTGCATCTTGCAGATTGTTCAAGTGTTTCTGGCACGCGTTCTCCTGACGCTCACCCGCTTCCAGCAGATCCGCCAACATGCTGTTCAGGCTGATCAGCGCTAGTGATCTGCTGGAGGGCCGCTTACAAGCTATGTCGTCCAGCAATCTAGTGCTGGCCGGCTCGTGGTAGTTAAAGAACTGGCTCCGGTGATAGCGGCCCACACTACTATTTCTCAATGGGGCGTGGTCGTCGCACAACACTTGCCGTTCAGCGGCGCGGCCCCCCTCCACCGCTGTCTCGTCTAACAGCAGGTCCACGGCCACGTTGCGGCAGCCGGGCTGTTGACACGCAAAGCCAGCGTAAACGGAGGGCTGCCCTCGGAGCCCGTACGGCGCTGCGCTCACCTGCCGCAGACGCCTGACGTAGAAGTCCCGCTCGTGCAGGACCGAGCGTACGTGCAACAGGTCGTGCTTTGTCAGGCCCAGGATTTTCCTTACGGCGGGGGGCGGCTTGCACAGGTGTTGTTTTGCGTCGGGGGGCAACAGGTCCAGAACGCCCCACTTGGGCGCCCTGGACGCCTCCGCGCTCGTCCTCTTTGCCCAGTGGGCAAAGGACGGCGGGGCGCCCTCCCCTGGAGCGCGCAGAATCCGGGGGTTGCCCAGGCAGGCCTCGCGGAAATAGTTCCACGTGTAGCAGTACCGAGCCTCCACGGGGGCGACCCGTGCCGCGTGCAAGGGGCGTTTGCCCTCCCAATCGGGCGACATACAGTCCCAAGTACGCGGCCATTGCGGGTCCCTGTCTCCGCCTACCGGCAAGGGTTGCGCGCGCGGAAAATAAGGTGCCACACACTTGGTAGCGCCCGAGGCTGTGTCAGAAACGCGCGGGCCCTCGTAGGCCGCACTGCAGTAATCACCCACCTCCAGGCGTACGCTCAGCTTTGACTCCGAGCTCGGAGCTTGGGACAAGGCCCACCGCTGGATCTGCTCATGGGACACGCCCGCGCCTCCGGGGCAGTACGTATAGGGCAGGGCGCCCGTCTTGGCTGGGGGATGTTCCGCCGCAGCCAAGCATCGCTCTCGCTTTCCGCCCAGGGCAGCAACAAGCAAAAGACCCAGTCACGCACCGCCAGGCAGCTGGGGTCTGAGTTGGTCCGTTGCACTTCATCCTCTACCATACCGCGGTTTTCCTGGTTGTAATAAGTCTCCCCCAGTGTGTCCTGTAATAGATCCTCCTCCTCCTCCTCGTCAGCCTCCTCCTCGTCAGCCTCCTCCTCGTCAGCCTCTTCGTCGGCCTCCTCCTGCTCGTCGTCCGTCAGCTCTTCCTCCCCCCTCTCCTCGTCCTCATCGTCGTCTTCGCCGTCCTCACCGACTCCAAACATAGCAATTATGCGCTCCGCCTGTCTCTTGCACTCCTGGCTCCGGTGCTCGTGCGAGCGCACGCCCTCGACTCGTCCCGTCGAAAAACGCGTCTTACGCGTAATACACATGCCGGCGTACAAGGCCCGCTCCGTTCTTAGATAGCGCCTGACCCCACGGCACAACGCAAAGTAAGGATCTACATACAGCCTGCCGCGGCGCAGCGCCGGCGCCGAAACGACCAGAGTCGTGGCAGGCTGCTCAGACTCTGTTATCCAGGCTGCGCAGCGCACATAGTGTAACACCTCGTGACAAGCCAGCCACGGCAGCAGGGCCGCGTGCTCTAGCCCGCCCCGATGCCAGGGGCCCGCAAACGAAAGGGGCACGCTGTGTAGCGGCGCCTGACTCGCTGTGATGCGCCAGGCCACACGCAAGTAAACCGAAGCTCCCCGCAAGCTAGGGCTCTTGCCCTCGCGGGGAGCTTTGCGAATAAAAGTGTTTTCGGACGCCAGCCATAGCGCCCCCGGTCCTAGCGGGGGCGGGGCCGGCCCTTGCGGGCTTGCACGACGGGCCGGCCTGCCAAATTGTCCAAGGTGTTGGCAAGCACTAAACACTCCGGGTGCTTCTGTAGATACTTGTGCAGCGCCTGGATGTAAAGGGCGCGGGCTCCGGCTACACCCGTAGCGCTGGGGTTCGGCTTGGGTTGGAGCACCGACGCTAACGGCGGGGAACGTTCCCAGGGCCAGGCCGCCACCGCGGGGGGGACACTGCCTAACACCAACGGCCGATACAGCCTTTCGCTGGTCACCCGCGGCCCCGCGTCACACACAAAAGCGTGCGGCTTAGCCAACACGTAGGCACATTCCTCTAGCACGCGCTTCTCGAGCAGAAGGATCTCCTCCTCCATCTCTTCCTCAATGTCCTGCGCCCCCGTGCGGGGAGGGCACGAGGGGCTTTTTTCCTTGACCAACAGTGCCTCGGCTTTTTGCTTTGTTTCTGAAGACAGAACCGTGTCCCGCAGGCTGGCCCACGACCCCCCCAGCGCGCTCGGCTGCTGCAAGCTCCGGGCTAGTCCCTCACACAAATCCCACCAGCTAACGGCGCTTAGCTCGTACGGGTGCTCTCCGCTTAGCTGCAGAAAACCCTCAAAATAATAATCCCGGCCGTTGCAGCCGAGCGTGTGCCCCTTTTCCCAGGACCGTGCTGCCGGGCGCGTGCCTGGCGGCACGTACACCACCGTGTCGGCCAGCTGCTCCAAGCTCCACTGCCCGCTGAGCGAGCCCTGCTCTAATACCAGCCACACCCACGACGCCAGGGATTGTGTCACCAATTTATTTAGCTCGCGCCGCAGAGTTTGCAAAAAGCCATGGTGAAACAGCTCCGGGTGGCCCACACACAAATCAGACTCCGTCACCGGACCAGAACCAGGACCCCTATCATGATGGCGCACCAAGCTCGCCAGCTTGGTGTAGAAGTCTCGGCTCTGATCTGTAGACTTCAGATCTAACTGCTGCATGCTCCAGCCCTGCAGCACCAAATCGTTGCACAGCCCTGCGCATGTACCTTGCAGTACCGGTGTACCTACAGCCGCCGGTCCATCCCAACCCGCTGGCGCCTTCTCCTCTTTCGAAGGAGGCCAGGCAGGGCCCTGCTTGGCCCTTGCTGGGCCGGAAGCTTGCCTTTGCATTGCCATCTTCTTTTTCCTCTGTCGTACACAAAGAACAGCCAATAGGGTTTATCTTTTTTTTTCTTTTAATTTTGTGATTTCTCTTTACTAACCCTGCCCAAAGACTTTGCGGGACAGGGCAGGAGAGAGAGAGAGAGAGAGGAAAAAGGGAGGAGGGAGAAAAGGAAAGATAAGGGGAGGGGAGGTGGAGGAGGGGAGAAGAGGGGGGGGGGGAAGGACTAGACGAGAGCTTCCGCTTGGCATTACCGGCCGTTTCCCCATACCCATCTCTCCTTCTCCACCTCCCACCTAGTTCCCTCTAGCAACAGGTTCTCGCGAAATTCCTCCGCAGTCACTTGCCCGCCTTGTACCGCCCACCGCGCCGCCATGTCCCAGGATATGCCCGCCCGATTCAGGCGCTCCGTCGCCGCCGCCTCACGACCATGCACTGTAAAGTCTGTCATGGCTCGTTCAAACTCCAACTTTAGCTCCACAGCGCTGGCACGGACTTGAGGCGAAGAGGCAGGGAGGGCTGGGGTTGCAGCACGCCCCGGCGCTGGCAAGGGAACAGGAAGGTTTCTGGCAGGTGGCGTTTGAGCAGGGGGGGGTTGGGGGGCAGCATGCCCCCCGGCAGCATGTCCTCCCCATTGTTCAAGCTGGGCCTCTTCCCATTCGCTTAGAGCTGCGCTCTCACGTTTGCACATCTGTTCGGTCTGCCACTCTTTTTCATAGTCGTCGCTCGCGCCTTGCTCGGCTGCCATTGTGTTTAGGAGCGCCTGTCTTTCCTTCATCTCGCGCCTATATTGATCCAACTCCATCTTCCTTTCTTTTACGAGTTTTTTAGGCCAGCACCGGGGGAAGAAAAGAGGCACACGCTTAGGCATATACCGACCCCTCGGGCGCACCTGCCCCCAAAAAAGACAGAGATAGGAGAAAACAAAGGCCTGAGAATGAAGAGTGGGGGGGGGGGAGGGGCGACATGTGGCGCACCCCCCCTTCCCTCCCCTTTCTCTCTCCCTCTCTCTCCTCTTCCCCCCCCCCCTTCTTCCCCTTGTCCCCCAACTCCGCCCCCGGCGCGGGGCTGGGGGGCAGGGGGGAGGTGTGCACCTTGCTTTTGAAACATGTGTATATATAACACACAATGACCTCGTCGAAAAGACGGCGCAAGAATACTGGTGGTACTACGACAGCGGTGGGAAGTTCAGCCGGGCCTTGCTCGTGGCTTGTTGTCCTTGGGCTTAATATCTTAGCTTTTGCGGCCCACTTGGTGCTTGCCATCCTCCAGGTGACAGGCCCACTAGACTTTGCCAAGAGCCTGCCACTAGCTCAGACCTCTATCGTGACCTTAAGAGTTGGCCTCCCGCGTGAGGGGGTTGGCGCCGCGCAGACCCGGCCGGCCGGCTGGCTAGAGCTCGTAAGTATCGGTCCCGGCGTTTCGCTATGGGGTCTGTCGGTGGCCTTCCATTCCCTCACTGCAGCAGGTCACTTGGTCCAGTGTGGCCTCTACTTGGTCCAGTGTGGCCTCTTGGACAGCTGCTGTAACCCGGCGCTCCGCTCGTATCCCCAGGCAGCCCGCTGGCTAGAATACTCAATCACTGCACCCTTGATGCTGCTACAGCTGCAGCTGCTGGCGGGGGAGCGTTCGGTGCCAGCGCTGGCAGTCTCGTTTGTACTCTGCAACCTTATGGTCTGGGTCGGGGGACTTGCCCCCTTGCTCGCCTGGCGCTACTGGGTTGCAGAACCTGGAAACAATGCTGCCGGGGGGCCTGAGTTAACCGGTCTACTCTCGGAAGAAACACCGCCACGGGCGAGGGTCTCATCGGATGAAGTATTTAAATCTCTCAATAGAACTGATAGTCTAAAGGAAAACACCAGCGAAGCAAGGGCCAAGCTCAACACTCCTGCGGGGCCCGCAGTTGCGCTGCGGGCCGTGACCCTAACATGCTGGGCACTTTCGTGGCTACTGCTCGTTCTGTCATTCTTGCCCCTGTGGTTTGCTGCCGGGGGGGTCGTGGCCAGCCTCGAAATCCCCGCCGGAGCCGACCCCGGCAGGGTCAAGCTTATCATCCTTGTTGCCATTGGGCTAGAGTCTGTTTTCTTTTCCAGCTTTGGTTTCTGGGAGGCCTACTGTGTTGTCCGGCTGAAGTCGCCGCCTTTGCTGAGCAGCGAGAGCTCGACCCAGAGCCTTAGCCCTCATCCGTGCGCTGAAATTGTCTACTGCTGCTTGAGCCTTACCAGCAAGATGGCCCTCACTGTCCTAGCGCTCCTGTCGCTCAAAAACCAATCCACCGACTGGCTTCCCCAGCCCGCTACCGCTGGACGCTAGCGCTGCTGCAGCAGCGCGCTAAGAAGTAGACATTACCGCGGCCTTTTTTTTAATTAAAAAAACAACTTTTCTCGCAATGATCACACCGAACGCTTCGGGAGCGCTCAGAGCTCGCGGCGGATCAGAGACTCCACGGCTTCACGGAATCGAGCAAGCCTCTGGTTGTGGACGGCCGCCTGTTGTTGCAAATGCTGGCAGGCCCTTTGCTCGTGCTGTTCCCGCAGGCCCGGCATCGTCTCTGGCGATACCATATATTCTATTACGGGAGAACGGTAGGGAAGCGTCAGAGCGTCATCCAAGCTCTGTTTCAGAGCGCACTCGTCGTCCCACAATTCCCTCTCATCGTCGCTCAGCTCGTAGCGGAAAAAGGGCCGCTTCGCCATGGCTGGCATGCCTGTGAGGTTGTATAGTTTCTGCCGGCCTAGGTACGCTAGTGCGATCCACGTCTTCGCGTCAATGTCGTCCACGGGGGCGGGCGCAAGATAGTCCCTGCAGATCTTTGTCACCACGAGCGGCAGCAGCGTGGATACAAGGCGGACCGCCAAGTGGCCTGCCGCGACGGCCCGCAGGGTTGCTTCGTTCGATACCTGCGAACCTGACAGCCCCTTGCTGAGATGGAAGCGCAGCCAGTGCTCGTTGGCTGAGCGCATGTAGGGGGCGGTAATCACAGTGTCAAGCTCCGACCAACAAGTTCCCGGGCGCCGGGCATACACACTAGCGTCGCCTGCCAGAACACGCGCTGCCACCTCAGCGCAGAGTCTGTCGTCGACTCCTCCTCCTTCTCGAGGCACACACAGGTCCAGCTGTACCGACGAGCACAGCCGTGCTTGAGCTACAGCACCTGCACGAGCAAAGGTCAGAGGTAGTGCCTGTGACATTTTATCCAGGCGCCGTCTTTTGGCCGCCCGGGTCTCGGCTCCATTGCTTTGTTGCACAAACATTCTTTCTTGTTTTATTTTTTTGAGGCTAGTCTTCGCGCCCGCTACTTTTTTCCCGGTCTGCCCCAGCTCTCTGATTTTTAGACCTAAACCTAGCACTGGGCAAGGGCTAGGTTTGGAGGGGGGGGGGGCCGCCCCCCCCCCCGGAGTATATATTGAAACGAAATGGAGAGTGTTTCACAACGCTCGGATTTGCTACTGTTGGTAGCAGTAACGAGTGTCATTGTTGTTTTCAATTAAAAAAACTTCTTTTCTCGCTTCCTCTTCACTATTAAATCCAGGTTTCGCCTTCAGCGTCGTCAGCGGGGGGTTTATCTGTGTGTCAAGTTTGAAGCGACGTGCTGTGCGGCTTTTGGCTTTTTGGGCAGACTCGTTGTGCTCTATGATTCTTGAAGTTAGTTTCTGTTGTGTGTTAGCCGAGGGGATGACCCGACGAGGCGGCCCGGAGGTCAGAAGTGCAGCAAGGTTCGGGGAATCTGATCTCACGTCCATGCTTTGTTGGAACAGCACCAAAGCCCCGCCACAGGTAAGGGCGGTTCTAAGCGGAATATTGTCGCTGAACGGCGACGGGCTTGCTGTTTCCAGCTCCATCTGAAGCCAGACGGGCTCGGGACGCAGTTGCCTTATCCAAGTCGGGGCTTCCTTTGAACCTAGGCCCTGGTACGACAAGATGCCGTTTACCCACTGGGAAGCCCAGGCGCTAGTACAATATATTGTCGCCGCCCTTCCTACGTTAGTGCGGAGCGCTCTCCTTTTTTTGGCGTTTTGGGGGCGAGTGATGTACCCACGTACGCACGTGAGCACTGCGCGGAGGTTGCGTTGAGGCTCAACTAGGGCATACGCGGTGGTTGCCCAGTAGTCTCTGCTTGTAGATCTAAAGGCAGGAGGGGTTGGCATTGGCGAGAAGGCTAGCAGTCTGGCTGCCTGGCCTGTCGACGTTCTGCTGGCAGCCAGGTCGCTGACAACGCAGCTCGTGCCGTTCGTTGCACGAACGGCGTCGTCCGCGTTCTGGCCCGCTGGCCCTGGTAGTGCCAGCCACGCCACCGGGGGGTTGGTTTGGCTGGGTCGCAGGCGAGGTAGCTGGGCGTTCACCCGGTGAACCCAGTCATCAATCGGTGGCTCTTGCCAGTTCCGGATGCCCCAGCGCTCTTCTATATGTGGGTTGGTATAAAGGCCGTCGTTCATTTGGAAAACCAGCGTGGGCGCTGATTCCTTGGCTGAGATTTTAGCTTGTTCATTTAGCAGTGTTCGCAGAGCCACCAGTTCCTCGGCGCCGAGGCCATTTAGGTTGATATACCGATATGGCCGCTGCCCTGAATCTACGGCAAAGCGTTCGAGCTTTGCCGTAGATTCACTTTTCGCCCCAGCTAGGCCCTGGCGTTTCTGGGGCCTAGGCTGGGGCGGCCTCCCCGCAGGAGGTGAGGGGTGCCAGGCCTGATTTGCGTCGCCACGCATATCCAGGGGCATGTTGATGTTTATAAGACTAGGCTCAAAGAGCGCCCCTGCCTCCTCTCTTGGAGGGGAGGGGGCAGGGGGGAGGAGAAGGGGGCAGGGAGAGAGAAGAGGGGGGGGGGCGGGCAGTCAATCGGCCGCCCCCAACGTCGAGAGAGGGCGGCCGATTGTCACTTAAATTTTGTTTTTTTATTAAAAAACTTCTTTTAGCGGGGCCTCCTCTTCCACTCCGCCAGTGCTGGCTGGGGGTGCTCCCCGTATCCACGACAGCAGGCCTGTTGCCTGCGCAGCGGCCTTGCCCTTGCTAGCCGGCGCGGGCTGGCCGGTGATGATACAGCGATTCAAGCACTTGGAGAGACGCACGTGTGGTCTCGTGTCAATGCCGCACCCGAAGCATACTTTCGCAAAGCACCTCCAAGTAGGGGGCAGGAACGGGGGAAGGGGGGTGGCGGCAAGAATGGGGAGAGGAGAGGAGGGGCTCCTTGCGAAAATCGCTGTGTCCTCCTTGCACAGGTTTGCAGGCTTGCTTTTTTTTTAATTACAAATAAAAACAAAAAACTTCTACTGGACCTCCTCCTCCTCTTTCAGCTTCGTAGTGTCGGCTTGGGGGCCTTGCTGTCGTACCCACAACAGCAAGGCCCCCTCCTGCGCAGGGGGCTGGCGTTTGCTAGCCGGCGCCGGCTGGCCGGAGGTCTTCTGCTGCTTCTTCTGCTTCTTCTGCGTCTTCTTCTTGGTCCGACCCACCCGCGAGTTACTAGCGCCGCGGCCGCCTTCGCCGGTGATGATACAACCGTTCAGGCACCTGGAGAGACACACGTGTGGTCTCGTGTCAATGCCGCACTCGAAGCATACTTCCGCAAAGCACCTCTTGCGCGTGCACAGGTAGAGCCGGGGTTCGCGGCATTGCGGGCACACTCTCAGCTCTGTCGGACTGACGATGCAGGCCCCCGTACAAGCGCCGCACTGAACTTGTATGTTCATTTTTTAGTCGGAACGAGGCGGGGAGGAGAATAGAAAGAGGGAGGGGGGAGGGGGGGAGGAAGGAAAAGAAGAAAGAGGGGCGGTTGGTGGGAGGGGGGAAAGCACCCCCCCCGCCCCTTCCCCTTTGCTGCTCCCAGGCATTTTATTCAGGTTTCAAGGTAGTGTTTTCTTTGTTTTGGAGCGAATAAAATATGTATTGAAAAATGTACTGAACCGAAGCGGAGCGCGTCGCCGACCTGCGCCCAGAACTCGGGCGTGACCGTGTGCGGCACGTACCCCATGGCTGGACACAAGAGAGAAATGTCGGGCGCCGCTGCTAGTTCCTGGGCTATGACGACGGGATCGGTGCTCTCGGAAAAGCCCAAGCCCCGCAGCAAGGCGCGGCTGTACAGC